>JAHQIW010004113.1:0-85457 GCA_019055375.1 Parelaphostrongylus tenuis | reverse complement strand
ATGTATCTGTTGCTCATCAGGCCCGTGTAACGCGTGGTTGGAGGTACTTTGCAACGCACGTGGTCCATAAGTTGATCCAGCACCTCAAGCTTCCAAGCCTTCAATCTCTCTGCAGTCAGTGAATTGGAATAGAGTTATTTGAGAGAATGCAGCACTGACTTAATGCATTGGAAAGGACATCGAGTTCTTGTGAAGCCATCTACGCATTCTGTCACCTCAGACGACGCTTGATGAAGCCGAGTACATGGCCGCCTCTCAGGGTTTGGCCAACGTCGAAAGCTTTATCACTTACCCTTTTCTAACTTTCATGTAGTTTCTATTATATCTTGCTAAAAATCTCACTAATAGGAGATTATAAGCTTGGCAAAGACGTTTGACACTTCACACTCGTCAGTGCATTGATAATCCGAGTCGATTGTCCATGGTTGTTGTTCGATCTTCCGATGTTCATCAACTTAGCGAGTCGAATTCAGTGGAGAGGGTACCCTCTTGATTGAACTAACCTCACTCGGCTGCTTTTCTTATACAGAACGAGATTGATTTTCATCGATAATATTTTCTTCCGGTGCGTCTGTTCACGCATACATTTCTATGCGTTTCACGTTTTCCAGGTTCTCAGTGCAGACTATTGCTTTTCGTTCTAGCATTATGGTGTATACACTGGCATGCGTAAATATACGCATATTTTTCCACATTTTTAGTAGAAAATCTCTCTAGTGCTCTATTTATTGACGATCCATCAGAGAAGGCATTCGGAGCTCGGTAAGTGTTTTTCAAAGTCAGATGGATTAAGGAAAACTTGTTTTCGATAAGTCACATAATTATTTTTGAGCCACGCATGTCAGTGGTCTGTCAACGAGGGGTGACTTATAGAGCCCAACACACGTGTTTCGATCTTGCGATCTCGTCAGTCGGGCAGCTACCCTTTCTCGTCTTTTGCCAATCCTGTGTGGGTGCTCCAGTCCCCATACAAACAATCAGCGACGACAAACGTTTTACATTCTATGTCCAGTGGAATTATCATCGAACACAGAATGTTGTACACTAAAACTTGTTTTATTTCCGTTTTTATCCCTCTATTTATTTTTTTCGAGAAGTCGCCAATATTGAACACTGAATAGTCTCGCTATAATCTAGATTCTAGAATCACGGCGAGATGATAGGACTGTGGAGACAATGATGATGTTGTGGGGACGAAGAGCCGCTATTTGAACGTCCGCGCTGGATTCTACAATGTGAAGATCATTTAGAAAATAACGCTTTATGCATTCAATTTCTTGCAGTTGAGCGTATTTTCCGCGATCTTGACAAAATTCGTTGGTTCGAAATAAGCTAGATAAATGTGCACTGCGTGCAGTCAGTGTGAGATGTGTCTGTATGGAATGTTTCGATACTGTCTATCAGATTTGTGGCCGTAGCACTCTAAGAAGTCCAATTAGAGATCTAGGAGTATAGATAGGAACTTTATAATGAATAAAGAGGAACTTACTATAGGCTCCTGCTCTACTAGATCTGATTCTTGCATGAGCTGTTGACAGAGCGCATGAGGCGCAGTGGCTAGAGGTGCTCTGCGTCGCAACGAAGTCAATGGTTCGATATCGCGCTCATGACTCATCACGTCAACCATCCCCAGGGGGACAGTAAATTGGTACCGGACTGGTCTCAGACTTGTTGGGAGGATAAGCAGCACTGACTCGGTTCAGCAGGAGGCCACCGCTAGTCATTGTCGAGGCCACATATGCATTCATTCATCTCAAACGAAGGTTAATATTGGAAACGAATGCATGGCGCATACCTCAGCGATTGATCAATACCGAGAGCCTTATCTTTTATCCTTTTTATAACCTGCTGATCTTTTCTGCAGTCTCAATTGATTCCACGGTTAGAAAGAAGATTCCGGGCACTTCAATAAGCATAGGATAACTCCCACGCAAATCATGGAAATCTTGCAGTCTCTTGTGTGGAATTTTCTCACTGAATGCCTAGATATTATTGTCTTTATTTTCACTTTGTTACAAGCCTCGGCCATGTCCAACGATACAATCGCGAATTACAAGTGCGTTGATGCAGCAAGACATGCCAGAGCGCACAGCTGCCAAAAGACGATAGATCAGTTTAATGAATTGGATGAAGTCGAGTTTCCGCCTCATCGCACCTACAGTCCAGAAAGCGCTCCATACGACTTTCGCTTTCTCCGATCAGTGCAACACTTTTTGAAGGATCGTTGATATGATCGTTCGATGAAGGCGAAGAAGCATGTCAAGAGTTCTTTGATTCAAAGTCGAGGGAATGGCACTTCGAACCAATCCGAATCTTGACGAGCCGAATGATAGAAAGTCGTAGAAAACGATGGCCTTATTTCTGAAGAGTGGTCATTATGGTTTTCATCTGAAATTCATTCACGACTTTGTAATTTTCCAAAGGTGCCCAACTTTCTTTCCAACCTGATTAATAGTTGAGAGGTACTGATTTTCCAGATTGATTTCTTGTTGAATGATGATGGTTGTATGTGTTGTTGATGTTTGATAAATATTTTAAGCAGAAATTCTACAACGTCGCTGAAAAGCCTGAGTGAGAACGATGCATTCTACTAAAGAACTGCTTTTCAAAATTAATGTATGCGAACTGTAATACGGCTTACAGCGGCTGCATACAGAGAATCTCCACGTAAAAATTTTTTCCAAAAGTTCCACAATGTGAATATTGCGTTTTCGAGCTACACATCTGTGACATCATCGAAAAAAGGTACAAGAGTAGGGTTCTCTGAACTGTGTAGCCTTTATATTGAAAAATAGGACTAATGTCTACTTGGCGCTACTTTCTGTTGAAAGGAACTTCAACAATGATTTATCTTTTTTGTAGCGATAAGTAGGATTAGACATACGGATCTGAGATCTTACCATATACTACCAAAAAGTCTACTGTGAAGTTGAAACAGCGCACTCTAACAGCAGAAAGTTCTCTCATTAGTAGAATATGTGACGGAAGTCTTATCACATTCCAAGCCTAGTATCGAAATCACCACCTTTCTAGCTGTTGATTGACTGCATAAACATAGATAAAAAAGAAGAAAATGTTTTGTTAACACCTAGAAATATAGTCCTCTTCGGAAGGTGATTTTCTCTTTGAAAATTAGGAAGTGATTCAATATATAGGTGTTCTTATTTACTAAAATTATCAATAAAGAAGTCGTTCCAATAGTCATCCATCACTTTATAACGATAGCGTCCTTTCAAAATTCAAACTATCAAATAAATCCCCATATTTACGTCACATGTGCTAGGAGCGACAATGGTATCTTTTTATGGACGATAAGGGTCGTCATAACCCTCAGTTGGCCGCGCCATCCGAACGGTTTCGACGATTGGTCCGTGCTGCAATAAAAAAAAAACAACAAAATATCACTAATGAGACATTTGTATGAATAATCAACAAGATTAGCGCTAATGCTTCACACAATCTTGCCTTTATCAAAGGAAAAGACCCCATCCTTGCTAAAGGAAACGTATTTCCAGCTGTTGTTGAACATTTTCTTTAATCTTCTTGATGTTGCTGTAGTCATTAGAAAGTTAAAAATTTTCAAGATTTATATAGTGTGTTTTACTAATAAATAAAAGACACGAACGTTTTGCAAATGCCCTAGTTTTGATTTCGATTCTTATGAACTTTTTTGCTCAACAAATTAAATTCATCATTGAAAGAACTTTTGATAAACGTTTTTCTAAAAAAAAAATAACGCCCAACTGTCTTGAAAATCTCTTTTGAAAACCATTTCAAGCTCGTGCATTTGCATTTCAAGGATTTCTCTCGTGAGCCCTTGGCTTTTACCTGAAAAAACCCCAGAAATGTCATTCTATATAGATATTCCAACTTCCAAGTGTTCAATGACTCGACTGTTACGTGATCCTCAAGCACTAGGTCGACTAATCGCGTGAGCCGCTTCCTGCTAGTTATGTCAGTAAAAATTCTGATCGTTAATTGATGTACGTCTTTCAAACTCGGAACTGCCTATCCGTGACTACCTGAGAACACCTCTGTCCGGCTATCTTGAATAACAGTAGCAAAATGTTGGTGAGGAACAAAGAAAAAGAGTTCAATTCATATTCGAACGCAGACGCAAACTCGAACACTTGCAATAATGGAGCAATAATGACGAATGGAAGGAATGCTGATCTCAGCATGAGATGTGAAAAGGGGTCATCTACGCATCCAAATGAGCAATGAAAACACTTTGCATTACGTAATTCTTCTCACACATGGGCCGCAAATCGTAATTTTTTCTCATCTCCATAATTTGCAACATCGCAATTTTTTCTCACACAACAACTGGATATCGAAATTGTTCCCACGGATAATCCATATTTCGCAACCTTCCCACACATCATACTAGAGATCTACAATAATACTACGGCTTTAGTGAACTCCCGTCACAATTTGTGCGTATCTCAGCACGCCTTTCATTTGATTTTTCTTAATTCATATTTCAAAAGGTATTCCACTTTTTCGTCTCCCTTAAGTACAATGGTGCCCTTGGTACAGCATCATAATAGGTCGTAAAAAGTTCTATCGTATCACCTAAGAAAATGACTTCTACAAATGTGTTTTGCGCAAGTTGTGCTCATCGAAGAGCTCATTTTCTTTCGCATCGAATTTCATTTCATACCATTCTATATCATATCATTTGTCTGCACATTGTTCAAGATAGAACTGTCCAGGAAAGAAATTCGCCTGCTGCTCCACTTTAGCTACAAATTTGGTCTCAGCTCTTCTGGGGCTTATCGACAAATCTGCAAGCCGTATAGTGACGAAACTTGAGACGATTGTACAGCTCAGCGTTGGTTCAAGTCATTCCGTAAAGGGGACCAACGACCAACAGCAAAGAGAGGACGTTCACGAGACATCCACGAGAAACAGCTTTTCCGACGTCAGTTAAGGATTTCAAAAAAGAGAAGAAAATGGTGGTTTTTCTAGGACTTTTGTAGATTTGTTCACTGGTTGCTCAAAAAAGGACAGTCGATAATAGTTATACTCTATTGCGAGATCTTGAATGGTATTCATCAGAATCTGCAAAATCGCCGATCTCCAATCATTCTCTTGTACGACAACGCAAAACCTCACACAGCAAAGCGACAAGGAATCATATGGCAAGCGTTGCATACGAGGTTCGGAGCATCCGCCGTGCCGCCAAGGCTTGGCGCCGAGATGACTATCACTTGTCTCATAACAGTCGTATGCTATGCATCGATAATCAATCGCTCTGGAATAACGCCACGGTGACTGTTATTGTACAGTAAGTGTATAAAATCCGCCGCCGATTCCTCTACATGACTCTAGATCCCCAAGGAACTTAATGAAGCGAAAGCAGCTGACGAGGCTCTTAGGCCGAAACGCGTGTCTTGTACTGTATAAGTGCTCATAACAGATCTCAGAAAGGCTGAAAACATGTTATCAGGTTGAATTTGGGCCATTTCTCAAAATAGTCAATCGCAATATTTCCATTTGATAGAACATTTTATGAGTGGCAAGAATACCTAAAATGTCCCCAAATTGAGTGAAACGTTCAGATTTTCTTCAAATTGAATGATAGCGAATTTTACTGTCGCGGGATCTTTGAGGTACTAAATATCTGGCTGAATTATCGTGATATGGTAGGAACTATCAATTTATCTTTTGTTTGAGCTTGATTGGTACACAAGTAAATTTTTTCCATGCATTTTGAAAGTACGACAGAACTTTTTCTACAACCTATTTCAATACTCAGTCATACTTACCTGCTTAAACACTCACACACCCCATTTTGAAATGTACTGAAGGTCTCAGTAGCTCTCACACACTTTGCTGCAAACATCACCCGTTCAAAATGGGTAGATGTGTGAGTTGAATATATCTTGAAGAGCTGTGCACTGCTCTCCTCATGTTGAATGATGGTAAAGCTTGTTTTTTTACCTTCCTAAATAGCCGAGTTAGAGCGCTCTCAGCTTGCTATTAACTAAATGACTCGAAAGTAAATGAGAGGTCCGAGAATTTGAATGGTATGGGAACTTTGACACGTGGGGCTTTGAGAGTTAAATTAGCGTTTAATCCTTACCAGGGCGTGAACTAACCACTGCACTATTGGGCCTTCTGTTCTGATGACATTACTAACATTATTGCACTGCTACTAAGACGTTGAAATAAAGAAATCTCGCAGTAGGTGAAGAACTCAAGGCAGCCGTCTAAAGTAACAAACTCCATTGGAAATGAAGAATCCCCATACGAAGTGTGATGCTTTCTGACATCCTTAAGTGAACAAATCTGATCCGCTAGCGTTGATGTGGCTTAGGAACAACTGCGGACTAATTGAACTTGCTTAACCTTTTCAGACCAGGTGTGTACAAAACGGCACATTCGCCTTTCTGCGGTTTTCTTCGAGGAACAAATTTGTCAGTAAACTTTTAGTACTCATTCAATAGGATAAAAAATTTTATTCTAACATTGGCTTGGTTTCTGAAAACGCTTTATTGGTGCCTTGTGGCAACGAACTGAGAATTGCATTTTGTCTTCGAAGTGTAGACTGTGTCCCGCACGCGTGTTTAAGTGACTCCAGACAAAGTTTTAATACTCATCTAATATCCTGGGAGGCGGCAACTCGAACAGTGGGCTTGATATTGTAACATTGCGCTGCAGCAACATGGAACACAAAATTACGCTTTCCCTTCAGCATTCGCTACTTGCTGGGCCGGGATTTCTGCTTGGCTTTTAACCAGATTTTTATGAGAATTCAGCAATATTTCCACGAAAAAAATCTTGGCGACTTCACATTTTAGTTGATATTTCGAATAAGGTCTTCAAGCGCTGTAAAAGAGAGGAATGATTATAATTTGTAGTGGGTTTTTTCGGTATATAAAATGGAAACAAAAAGCTTATTTCCATAAGAGTATAGAACAAAATCTTTTCAACGATTACGTAAAATTTGAGATTTTTTCTACGGAGAAATCATTTCTAAATAACGAATATGAGCCCTTTCGGTATGGCATTTGAAGTCCTAAACGTAGCGTCATTTGAGTAAAGGCGACTTTCGCTAATTTTGAAGAAATGTTCCTTTTCAAGGAAACTTTCATATTTTTTTTTGACGTTCTGCTACGATCCAAATGCCACTACACGCTTGTATGTTTTCTGTTCATATATATATATATATATATATATATATATATATATAATGTATACGTATACATAAATGGGTATAGACATATTTATACATATATATATATATATATATATATATATATATATATAAAGGATAAAGGATAAAGCTCTTGGCGTTGACCAATCCCTAAGAAGCGTGCCATTCATTCGTATTCAGTTTTTAACTTAATTTGAGGTGATTAAATGCTTATCTGGCCTTTATACTCGCGGTGGCCTCCCGCTGAACCGAGTCAGTGCTGCTTATCCCCCAGACAAGTCTGAGACCAGTCTGATACCAGTTTACTGATCCCAGAGAAATTAATGGCCTTGCTGAAGCATGAGCGCGAGATCGAACCATGGACCTCGTGTGCGACAGACGCAGAGCACCTCTTACCACTGCGCAGCATGCGCTCGTATAATTTCATACTTTACAACTACATGCATATATATATACATATATATATATATAAAAATGTTATCGGCGAAAAGATGCTCTCAGGGTAAAGGTGATTTTCCTTCTGCTTTTACAGCAACCCGTAGAAACCCAATGAAAAAAAAAACATATTTAGCATTATTTCACCAGCCATAAATGATCGACTTGTTGGTCATTGCAATGTGGGGATATTATATCACCTGACAGGTCAATTGTTTATTGAGCGTGGATTCCTTCATACGTGAGGGGTATGATATACACATACCCATGCAAGGGATTGGCTGAAGCGAAGAGCAGCGTGCTATTGATGAGGGTGGAAGGCCGAAACACGTGTCTAGCACTGTATGTGCCATAACGGGCCTCACGGTAGACCCAAGATATGTTACCAGATAATATATTTAGTTATAGAATTATTAGGATTTCTGTTCTCAGATGGCCACAAGAGTTTCAGTGGAAAGCTCCTCAGAGATCTTAGCCAAGCGAATAAGGCGAACTGAGTGTGAAACAAGATTTTTTCGCTGCTATAGCATAGTAAGTAGGGTGTTCTGAAAGCTAGAAATTTGTTGAATAGATGCGACTTGAGCTTTTTAATGGTTGTTAAAAGTCGAGGTGAAAAGTGTTCTTCAGCAAAAGAGGCTTGGTTCCGAAAGGGTAGATTTACTCACTGTGTTACTTAGATTTCACATGATACATACGATGGGTGGTTCATTTTTATTTGCCTACCTTTTGCGGTGGTATGATGTTACAATATACCCAAACGTATTTGAACACCACTCCACATCATTGGGTTTATTGTACCATTATACCCCAGCAAGAGGCGGTCAAATAAAAAGAACTCTGATTGATTATCAATACCCAATATCTGTCAGCATAAGTGGGTTCAATGCCGATTTGGACACCTACGCGAGACCGTTGACGGTTGGCTGTTGATAGATAGACGCGTTGTAGCGTAGAAAGAGTGGTGTGCAAAACGGGCGTCGGTGGTGGAACGGCTCAGCACGCTCTACCGGATAGAGTGAAACGTGAGTTCGGATCCCAACGGGCAAAAACGTTTTTGAATACCACTCTACATCATCGATGGGTGGTTCGTTTTTAGCAAGAGATAGTATTACAGGGACTGACTCCTGCAATGTCTGTGCGAAATGGATCGTTATAGCTATACAAGAAAAAGATTGAATAATAAAGCTATAGAAAAAGTGGTGGCGAGTGGGACACCGATTCAATGCCGCTCGAGGTTCGAAGTTTTTCACATTATTCAACATTCGTGGATATGATATTATGACATCATAAAACTGCTGCGAAAGCGGGAAAATTAACGATCCTGTGGGTCATATACGGAATTAGAAAAGTCAATAATCAAGGTGTAAAAACTAAAATGAGCTGAATAAACTCTATAAGTGAGTGATATGCGAAACTTAAACCGTGGGCGGGAGTCGAACCCGCGATTCATCCTTACCGAAGGTGCTTTTAGCCAATGCACCACCGAAGCTCCATTATGCGAGAACCAGCATATCCAGAAGAAAACATGACCACATCAGTGACGTACATAGGCTATTCGATTTGTTCACTGCACCTCGACTTGCTTCGATCAATACACGCAGGGTCATATTCTGTAAATACGAACAGCTAATGTGCTCGAATGCGAATAGTCGACCTAAAAAATGCGGGAGCACGAAGAATTCAAATATTCCGCAACAAACAATTCATTTGATGCTTCTTACTTTCGTGAGAGGTCGTCATTTTCGCTTTGTTTAGAGTTGTTCATTATGATTCATGAAGATTTCACTCTGTGAGAATTATCTGCGAATCGAATTCGACTTTATGTTCAGTCTTTTCTTGATGAGGAAATGTTAGAGTAGTTCCACTCACAACGATGAAAACGATAACTGTGGATTTGGCGATTTCAGCGTTTTCAAAGCCTGAGAAGGTCAAATCGACTCGTAATTTGCTCAGTACAAACACTACTATAGGCTCAGCAATTTTTAAAGCAAAAAAATTAGCAAAAAAATACATGAATTTTTTTCTCGTCAAAAAATCTGTAGAAAACTCACCGTTTTGTTCTCGTTTATCTTCCAACTCATCTAATATCAGCCAGACAATCACGCTCAGAGTGGGAATGTGCCTAGTTCAATTCAGAACTGTTCTCTCCATTGATCTCGGATCTGCTCATCGACAAAAACACTGCATTGTTCGAAATTCTTTCCATTTTGACTGCCACCTGCAGTGGTATGATGTTATAGTATACCCCATATGTGTAGCGCTGTGCAAAAACGTTTGCGTCAGCCGGATTCGAACGAGAGTCGGTAGTGCAACGGTTAGCATACGCTCCCGGAAAGAGTGAGATCTGGGTTCGAATCCCGGCTGACGCAATGCAAACGTTTTTGCACAGCACTCCACTATTAGGGTATACTGCATTGTTCAATTTGTGTAGACGCTAATAGAAAGTCCTCGGTCCTGAACGCGCTTCGAGTTGTTCGTTGTTTCCCTTTTTCTACGTGGCTTCGATGCTGCCACAAATTCATGCCATTACGTGTTCTTATGATCTATTGGCGACATTAGTTTCTCGTTTTAGCTTGAATTGCATGGTGCTTATATGTTAGACGGCAATAAATGAATATCCGACCTCATCTGCTAGAGAGAAGTTTTTCATAGGAGTGTTAGTGGTTATTCGAAAGCTTAGATTTCCGGCTACAGCCCTACGTCGCCGGTTTTCGAAAAAAGCCTTTCTATAGCGCTTTGAGCACATGTGGCGCAGTGGTTAGATGTGCTCTGCGTCGCACACGAGGTCACTGGTTCGATCTCGCGCTCATGGCTCACCAAGCCATCCATCCCTGCGGGGTCGGTAAATTGGTAGCAGACAGTCTCCAGACTTGTCTGGGAGGATAAGCAGCAGTAACTCGGTGCAGCGGGAGGCTACCGCGAGTCATTGTAAAGGCCAGATATGCATTCAATCACCTCAAACGAAGTTAAAAATTGAAGTCGAATGCATGGCGCATCCCTCAGGGATTGATCAACGCCGAGAGCTTTATCCTTTTTATCCTTTTAACATATAAGTACCAAATGCGTAATAGAAAGAGTCTCAACGGAGCAGTGGCTTTGGTGGTGTAATGGTTGTACGCCGCTCTCCCGAGTGAGGGTGGAGTTCGGGTTCAATGCTCGCCTCAGTTTCAAAACTTTGCATATCACTCAGCAATTTGGGACATATTATCGTACGAGACTGAAGTACGTGCTATTTGTTGAACTCCTTTCTTTTGTAGAACAGCGAAACATGTGTAGCACTTAATCGTTTGATCTTTCAAGAAAACTGACCCTTCTAATCATTAGCCACATTTCGAGCCACATTCACTAGTGTCTGTATGCATTACTTACTCAGCAGGCCTGTCACGCGCAGTGGCTAGAGGTGTATCCTGCGACACACATGAGGTCAGTGGTTCAATCCCGCACCTTGCGCTCAACAAGGCTTCCATCTATTTGGAGCTGGAGCGAATCGGACCAGACTTGTCTGAGAAGGTAGAAACACTGAGTCGATGCAGCGGAAGGCCACCGCGAGTCACTGTAAAGGCCACATATGCATTAAGTCACCTTCAGCAATGCTACGAATGGAGGAGAATGCATGATGCAATTCTCAGAGATTGATCAACGCCGAGAGCTTTAGAGCTTTTGCTTTCATGTCAGATCATGTTAGGTCATGTCATGCCCTGTCAAAGCTCTCATTGATAAGCGGCTATAAAATCGATGAACGTCTCGAGGCTTCACTTTCCTCGGTACCGTTGCGCATCCGAATAGTCGAATGTCCACAGTCGTTCGTCCATCTTCCGATGTAGACGATCTTCATGTTCGCGCACCGAGTCCAGTTCAGTGGCGAGGTGAGTGCATCGCTCACATCACCGCACCTCATTCAGCAGTGCTTTCTCCTATACAGACTAATACTAGTTCTACTTATATCAATGTAACGCGGAATGGTGGCTACGGTGGTTCAGTGGTATCCCTCGCCTCCCCGGCGTAGGTAAATCACGGGTTCGACTCCCGCCTTCGGTTGAAAGCTTTACATTATCACGCAGCATCTTCGGATATATTGTTATAGCGTCATGTTTGAGTAGCTTGAATACTGATTGTTCGCTTCGATTATCTATGTGAACACATCTCTTTTCACTCCTTTTATTCAAAAATTTCAGATGGCGTTTCCTAAATGCTCACACTTCGTTACTGCTTCTCTTTACCGCATTATAGCATGTGCGTTGACATGCATATAAATATATATTGAGTTGACAAGGAATTTTTCGGATTTCTATTCGCTTTTGTTGAGTTATTTTTCAATGCATTTGAAGCTTTTGTTTTTGCTGTCGTTTAGGGCGGCTTCTTGTGGATATTTCGATATATAAAACTTTTACATTTGTTTCTAGACGGAATTGTACCGAGAGCAAAAACGATTGTCGATGCTACACGTGTATCGTTTGGCTTAAAGTACTGCATTGGCACGCAACGATACTCGTCTAGCAGCAGCAGTTGTTTTTGCTCTCGGGACACTTCCATCTAAGAACAAATGTAAAAGTTTTATTTATCGAAATAACCACAAGAAGCCGCTCTAAGCGACAGCGAAAACAGAAACTTAAATGCATCGAAAATAACTAACAAAAACTAAGGAGTTCAAGAATTTTCTTGCCAATCCAATATGTATATGTATAAGTGTATATACTTATGCATGTACATATGTACGTATATATACGTATATTGCTCAGATGATCGACTTTCCTTGAACTTCGGCATGTCAGTCATATAAAACGGAGAGAGAAAAGAATAGCTTAGGAACTAGTCTTTATTTTGAGCTTAGGCAAGATTGATCTCAGTTACCCGATCGCTTGCCCTTCTTGACGATTGGTGGATCTATGTGGATATTGGTGGCTGACGTTTCGACGCGGTATCCTTCCTCAGAGCGATGTTATTTAGTCTAGGAATTCTAAGGGGGAATAAGTGATACCAGCCTCGCGAAAGCTTAAAATAAACGTTAGTTGCTAAGCTATTCATTTCTTTGTCTCAGTTTTATATGTGCGTTATATATACGCATACATATGATATACGTTGACACGTGTACATTTGCAGAGAGAATAATACTTCGATCGCTTTAGTTATGGACGATCCATCGCAAAAAGGTAGACGAAGCTCGGTGGGTCGTTTTTTTAAGTCAAGTTATACTGAAAATAGTTTCTTTTCTCCTTTTTTCCTTTATTTGCCCATTTCGGAGAGTCTTCGACCCTTTGGGAACCACGTGCTACGAAATTTAACACGCCGCACGACGTTGCGTCTCACTCAGCTACTGTAATGGCAGCGTCGCGTCTCGGGGTAAGGGGGCAGGCGGCATCTGCAGGCGCGATCGATGGGCATATGCTTAATGCCTGCGACTGCGGTGCGAGCGACCAACGCGATGCCGCCATTAAGGGTGGATGAGTGAGACGCGACGTCGCGCGGCGTGTTAAATTTCGTAGCACGTGGTTTCCAAAGAGTTAAAGACTCTCCGAAACGGCGGTTCCTAAAGGGTTGATATGGAGCACTAGGATAATCTCTATATACTTTAGATTTTGAAACTACGGCAAGGTGATGTGACTGTGGAGAACACGGATGATGTTGATGACGAGCAAAAGCAAGTCTTCAAACGTCTCGTCAGTTTCCACAATGTGAAAACTGTCCAGTGAGTAACGTTTTGCACATTATTTCCTGCTAGTTAGACGTGTTTTCTCCAATTCTTAGAGTATTTTTTGAAGAACCTTCGACGAGAACAATTTGAATCTACTCGATGGATCACCTGTTAAGGAGAAGATCCAGGAAACAATGAGTTCAGACGGGGTTCTGACGTAGGTTAAGTTATGAAACTTCAGTTTTAAAAAATTTATTCTATCTAAATCGAATAATTTAGTCCCGGTCGAGGTCACATCCCTTCGCTAACACCTCCCAGCAAAGCTGACGAACGTGAGAATGTAGAGAACACAAGCTCTATGGACATCACAATGACTGATAGTGTAACAGGTACAGTTTCGAGTTTAGTTTAGTACAGTTTTGCAATACGCCCTCTACCCTCATCCTGCCTCATCTCACAGCAAAGCCATACAAGCTGAGAAAGAGTCCGTCGTTTCCACTTACATGAAGCGAAATTCATGCCAGGGGCGCCGTGGCCGAGTGGTTTTGATGCCCGTCGCGGCGTGCGCAAAGTCAAACCTCACCCTCATTGCTTCCTGGTAGTCAACACGGACACCCTATAGAAGCCAAAGCCGGGCTATCTTCGAGATCTCAAGGAGACGCGCTCAACCAGTATTCTAGGACATTTGAAGGCGGAAGAAAACGATTGAATGCCAGAAGTATTGAAATTTACACAGTGAAAAGAAGCGCGTTGGGGATGAGTTTCAGATAAAGTGCTAACATTCATGGCAAAGTGCGCTAAGTGGATCGCAAGGTTGATTGCCACGTGGCCGTGAGTGTCTCACGTCATTTTTCAGATCGATTTTTTGATCTGAGCCGAACACAGTCCTCGATCCTGTAAGACACGGTGTGACTGATTTCCAATAAAAATTGGTAGGCACAAGGACAACAAAACGGTGATTGTATGATAGAAGTTGTTTATCATGTGATCAAATATCTAGGTATCGATTTAATCTCCTTTAGTTATGAAAGCGTTAGGCTCACTAGAGGATCACATGTCAGTCTGACCCCTCCCCACTCGGAGGAAGGCGAAGAAAGTATCACTTTGGATAATATTTTTCCTAAAACATATATAAGTCAATTTTTTAACTGCGCATGGTACGTGATCGTCGTTTTAGTTATGGTGCTATGACCACATAGATTCTATACTGTTTTTGAAATCAGGCATTCATATTCTCAATCGCTGCCTTGAAGTATCCATTGAAATTAAGCGAAAAGAAAAAAATCGTTTTTCAGTGAAAAAGAGGATCTTTGGTCCCTAGCAGGTTCACAACAACTATTTCAAATTGATCTTAACCCCTTGACAGCGACATTGAAATCTTGCGCGACACATGACACAGTCGCGTGGCGAGCTACAATGGCAATGTGGTCGTTTATGATGAAATCTGGAAATAATTGAAAGTAAATGGTTGAATTACCATAAGAATTTGATAGAGTATGACTGAAGAGACCTCAGTAAGGCTGAAACGGTAGTAGAAACAGGGCTAATTCCTCTCAGTGAACAAAACAAAAATGATTTGTTTACTGAATTCTTTTTTAAAGGCGTTTAAGCGTACTGTTATGAGAGTTAAGAAAAAAAAGATAAAGCTCTCAGCATTGATCAATCGATGAGCTGTGCGCCATGCATTCGTCTTCAATTTATAACGTCGTTTGAGGTGAATGAATGCATATGATCGATAGACCTTGCACCGAGCCCCACCACCCAGCATTCTCCGGCAGTCAACAGCCAGCGCTCCATTTAACGCCCACAGCCAGGCTATCGTTGAATTGCAGAGAGACGCGCTCAAACAGTATTCTAAGAAGTTCAGGAAGAAGACGCAAGAAACGAGAATGATAATATTACTGGATCCGCACTGTGAAGAAAAAACTGTAAAGACAGGTAGTAAAGTGCTAAAGATGGTTAGTAATACTTTAACTAGAGAGTTCCGTTTAGCGGAATATAAGCGCAATAATGCGCGACGCATGTGTAACATAACTCTATCTTCAGTGCTACAGAGCTATGAAAGGCTTTTCTAGAAAACAAGTGCATTTTTAAGCTCTCCAGCATTTACGCCATTTGACGGTCAGTGATAGTTTGAGTGAAGAGCTCTATCCAACGAAATTTGAGAGCGAATATGCGCGGCGCGTGTGTAACATTCTATCTTCATTGCTATAAAGCTGTAAAAGGCCTTTTCGGATGGCTAATGGCTCAGTGGAAGTCTTTGTTCAGCAAAAGAGGTCTTTACAAAATTGCTTGTTTGTAAACGGAAAAGTACCAATGAAGTAGTACAAATACAAAATGTTATAATGTATCAGTGATATTTTTGTTTGATATGTATTTGTACCGTTATGTTCCAGACCACATCCACACGGTTACAAGACTCATTGAAGTTTCACAAGAGTACAAACAACCACTCTGTCTCACTTTCATCGATCTGAAGAAAGCCTTTGATTTAGTGGAAACAGAAACGGTTATAGAGGCTCTGGATAACCAGGGCGTCCCTATTCGGTACATAATGAGCCATCGTGAGCTTTATAATGATTTCATGACCAAAATTTCTCCATTCTACAACAATATCACCAATGACGTAAGAAGAGGGGTTCGACAATGGCCCTACAATTTCGCCAAAACAATTCACTGCCACCCTACAAAACGTCATGCGAACATTAGAATGGGACGAAATGGGAGTGAAAATTGACGGTCGACAATCAAACCATCTTCGCTTTGCTGACGATATCGTTCTCATAACACCAAACATCAGCCAAGCGGAAAGAATGTTGACCGATTTCAATAACGCCTTTGAAATGATAATTCTTCAACTAAATCTAACGAAAACGATGTTCATGAGGAACGAATGGCTTTTGAACGCCCCATTCACGCTCAACGGAACGACAGTCTTCGAATGCTCCAGTTACGTCTATCTAGGTCGTGAAATCAACATGATGAACGAACTAGCTCCAGAGTTGAGCAGCAGGAAACGAGCGGCTTGGGGAGCGTTTAAGAGCATCGAAGATGTAGTGAAGAGGACAAAGAACATGCGACTCCGTGCTCACCTTTTCGACTCGACAATTATCCCTGCCCTAACGTATGCAGCAGAAACCTGGTCGCTACGTAAGCAGGATGAAAGATCACTTGGTATTATCGAACGCGCAGTCGAAAAGTCGATGCTAGGAGTATCCCGTATCTAGCAGATGAGAGAAAGGATCCGAAGTTTCGACTTACGTCAACGATCGAAAATCAGAGACGCTGTTCTACACGCCAGGATATCGAAAATAAGAGAGCCGTTACCGACTGGATTCCTCGGGACTTCAAGCGCTCTAAAGGAAGATCACTGACCCGTTGGTCCGATTTCTTCACGAAAGCGATAGAAGAAAACATGATGCTCAGCGAATCCCTAGAGCGAGGACCCACTGGGCTACTCTTGCACGCGATAGGGAAAAATAGAAGAGTTGCTGGTACCCGCTCGAGTCACTCGACGATCAACGGGACGACAGGTGATACAGGTGATGTTCCAGTTTTTAACAATGAAAAGAGTTGCTTTGTATGCTTCATAGGAAGCAAGTGGTGGATAATATTACATTAGAATACACATATGATTAACTGATGTACTCCCTCTGATGGTGCACTTCTGAAATGCTTACTTTGCCAAAAAAAAAATCATCGGTAGTTGTGGGATTAAGCATCAAATATTGTTTGGTAATTTTTAGAATTACAAGAGTTCTAGTAATCCAACTAAAGAGTCGTTGAGTTAGTGTTTCTATTTGAACGCTGTTTTTTATTTAGACCCTTGTTGAGGCATCCAGTACATATAGGTATAATTCCTCAAATTTATGTTGAAAATTATGTACTGTGGTAGAATGAAAATGAAGAAGATTTATGGTATCTTGAGTGTTGAATAGATATCAGATTTAAAGCCTTCAACGAGGTCAGTTATGGCACCTATAAAGTGCTGCCAACGTACATCGGCTTTTCCGCCTTATCAGTAGCACTGTGCCTTTCGATTCGTTCAGTTCCTTGAGTTCATAGTAGCGTAGCCGTGAGACAAACAAGCGGCAATCATCAATCAATCATTTTGAAGTAAAACTACGGTGATCCTGTCACCGTATGTTGAGTTTCAATAATTCAACGTCGATTCCTCAATATAAGGAGCTATATCCCTAAAGAACTGACCGAATCGAAAGGCACCGTGCTACTGATAAGACTGGAAGGCCGAATTACGTATCTTGCACTTCATTAGTGCCACAAAAGATCTCATAAAAGACATAAAATTTGTTGTCAGGGTATATAAATTTTGAGCGAGGTCTCAAAATAATCTACTGAAAGTGTTGGTAAATACCAGTTTGTTCTTTCTTTGTAGGATATTAGAAACTAATCATGAGCGCAGAATTTTTCAGATTGTTCGTTTTTTGAATGTCTTCTCCTCGAAAGCCCGCTTTACCATAGACTTTTGTAGTCGATATGCAGCTGAGCAGAATATGGGGGCCAAACTGATTGCGACGTGTTTTTGGTAAGTTAGATGCATCGTATTACTGTTGAATAATCGTGGAGTCGCGGCATATTATATGCAGTTTTTGAGGCAACGTGGTGACAAATTAGAGCGCTTTGTGGTGTGGTTAGTGAGCTCAACGATGAAGAAGAAGAACAAATACTGCGACCAGGATCAAATGACTTTTCGGTTATGTATCGCATGAGGTACAAATATTTCATATTTAAATCATTACTTATATACACAACTTGTGTTCAGAAAGAAATGCGCTCAGTTGTGGTTGGGTCCTGGAGCGTATATCAACCATGACTGCCGTCCTAGTTGTCGTTTCGTTCCTAATGGGCACACCACCTATATCCAGGTACTATCTGCCACATTTTATTGGCTTTTTTCCAGACCAAGTTTCCCTGGATCGAGATCAGGTTTTTTCGGAAACACGGCTGTGGAAATGTTCTAGTAATTTTCAGATTTTGCGTGAATTGAAACCTCGCAATGAAATCACTTGCTTCTACGGGAAGATTTTTTTGGTGAAGAAATGAGAAATGCGAATGTATCATTTGTGAAAGGTAATGTTGCTTAGAGATACTGATGTCTGATCAAACGGAATTCTTTTATTTAACCGTTTTTAGCGATGGTAGATGTTATGGATACACCAAATGATGTAAAGTGATGTGCAGAACTTTTGCATCAGGCGGGACTCGAACCCGCATTTCATCCCATCAAAGGCCGACGCCTTTTGTGCCTTTTTTTTCTACGCTACAACGAATCTGTCTGTCAGCAATTAACTGGCCCGATTGGCCGGTATCAATATTGAATCTAGTCACATTGGCAGATAATGGATATTGGATGGCCACATTGTCGACGGTAAATTGCTGACGATAGATGCGTTGCAGCGCGGAAAGAGTAGTGGCAAGAAGGTGTTGGTAGTGTAACGAGTTAGGGCACGCGCCTCCGGATAGGGTAAGATGCGAGTTCGAGTCCCGCCTTACACAAAAATTTTGCACATCACCCCACATCATTTCGGATGTTAATGACTACCTAGCTATTCCTTATGAAGCTTTTTACAATTTCTGTCTAGGCATACATTTATAGTGTGAGATCGATGGATTGTGAGGAAAGTACGAGTGATACATAACTTCTATCTATTTTAGGTCAGTTTATCTGAGTCGTTTCAGTATAGAACTGTTACAGACGTGGTAAGGGAGTGTTTGCGAGTCGAGAAGAAAATTGTGACAACGCTTCGGGAAGCAGTATAGAAATTGACGATCCGAATACTTTTTCACAGCAAAAATATGGCCTCCGTGAAACGGAATCTCGTCTCTATCGATCTGGTGTTACAATGTGACTCAGATCTAAAACTTTTTCTAGTCTTGTGCAAACCACTAACGTTTCTTAGAAAGGCAGTGGCCTTAAGAGTTCTTCACTCATTCTCGGAGATTGTGCTGATACGTTGTTCATAAGGAAAGACGTTAATTATTCAACGTCTGGCGTGCAATACGATAAGCTTCTGTTTTTAGTTTGCTATTTTAAAACAACGTTCCCATGAATTCAGTGAGCTTATAGAGCTGTCTTTATCAGCTTATTGGTCTAACTTTGTCCATTTTTATGGAATTGAGTATTTGATAGTTCATTTTGCCCCTGAATATATTGAAACTAGTACAAAAAATTCAGAAACATTTGATTGTTCTAGTGCTATTCTTCATGACCGCTTATGAAACCGAGTACTTTCAGTTTGCTGGTTCAGCACCGCGGCTTTCCTAGGTTTAAATCAATTGCAAGATATCTAGCTTATCTATTTTCCGTGATCTTTCTTGCCCTATCTCACAGGTTTTGGGCGTCATGTAGCAAACAGTTCAACGTTTTTATTTCTTTCATGTTGCATATAGATTCATTGACTCTGGTTATGTAAGGTATCCATGTTCATACGCTATCATACATTGGCGTGTTTTGATTAATATCGAATGAATGTTGTACATACGTTTGCTTCGGAGTAAATAGACTAATTTTTTTGAAAGACTGCAGGAGGTTTTCTGCATAGAGATCTTTGTTCCACTTTGTGCAGGTAAGCTGCCAACATAGGACGTTGAGTTCTTTACTATCCGCCCAGCTTGCTCATCAATAATGAGTAATATCAGCGATAGAAGTCATATTTTGAAAAGTGTTGTGTATAGCCATGGTACGCTTTTTGACTAGTGTAATTCATCACATCCAGTATTATTATTGTCATTATTAATTATTGTCAATTCTGCACAAATCGGTTATCGGGATCCATTTTTCAACTTTTCAATAACAAGGATTCTTTACGTTTTGTACTTTCTACTTTCACTAACCATTTGATAGCTTAAATTATGGCGATTCCAATACTGACGCAAGGTTTTTGAAAAGGTCTTCGTAGTGCACTGTAGCAGCGAAAATAGATTTGCTTCTGAATGGGGTTTTAGAACATTCGCAACAAATGGCCCGGAGGTGGCTAAGCTTTGTAGATGTTCTTTCGACAAAATCCCACTAATTATTTGATGGAATAAATTGAAACTATTCTGAGGGTTCGTTTATGTCTGGGAAAGTTTCCATAGACCCCTGGAGAAGGGGAAAGAAGATAGTGTTACGTACATTTAAATTAAGACTTCTTATGCTCAGTGGTGGGTTTATTCCGGATTATCAAGAGGAAATAGATTTAAACTCATAGAACGATAGAACAAAGTTCTTGTATAATTCCAATGCAGAAATCCTAGAAATTTCTGTGAAACGGGAAAGAAGTCTCATATAAATAACTGGACACGCGCGACAATGTAAGCCGATTGTAAAACTCAATTTTACTCTCGCTACTACAAGGCAGTAAGAGCTTCCAGGAAGCTAGCGAACTGTTAGAATCACCATGATTTAGGCTACCCGAACGACTGTTAGAAGTATAAAGAGAAAGCAGAAAAGTCTTGCCTCTGAGGTTAAGAAGTCAATTACGATAACCGACTTGTATCGGATAATCTTATATTTTTCATATCTTTCTATTCGAGAGTGTTCTCCTTCTCTGTAGTGCGTTCCTTTTCTCAAGCAACAGTTTCGTGCCACAAAGGCCCGTCGGAATCGCAATTTTTCCAAATTATTAGGCGTAGGGAACAGCTTCGGAATAGACTTTAACTCATAGAAACCATAAATCGTGAAAAGTACAACCGTGTAAAGATTTGCAAGATTGTAAATGCGATCTACGTTTTTTTGTATTCATATAAACATTAAGAGGCTGTGAATTGTAAATAGTAAAATAAACCTTTTTTGAGCAGATCTTTAGAACATCAGTAGACAGCTAAACTAGTAATAAGGCTAGAAAACTATATGTGTAGACTAACGGTCGAAAATGTTTTGAGGTACTTTTTCGTTATCCGTACCCTGTTTTGACCCTTTACAAAAACACAGTTTATGGGGTTTTTTAAAGCTTCAGTAATCATTCTATAGTTTAAATCAAGAGAATTTGAAATGTGTATTTTATTTCTAAAACGCTCCATTATCATTCTGAAACAACAGGAACAAACTTCTGATTCTCATTCAAATATTTCTCGCTAAAGAAGGCTACTCTTTACACTTTTAAAAACTATTCGATAGAATGATGTAGTTGGTTTTTAGAACGAAATTCTTGATGCGCTGCAACAGCCAAAACAAGATTGTGTTTTGCGACTTTAGATCATTTTCGTCATCCGCACCTTCCTGCGATCCCTTGGATAAAACGCGCCTTTTGCTTTCTTCTCAAGTTTCAACAATTACCTAATAGCACAGATCTCAAAGATTTCAGTGGTCGAAGATTTCAGTGGTGAATTTTAGCTTCTATCTGGTTTTATTGTTGCGCTGTAATAGCAAAAATAGGCTTATGTTTTTCGCTGAACAAAGCTTTTCCATTAGACTTTTAGGCATTCGATTGCTTGAATCTCGCCGATTCTAGTACTGCTTGGTCTTTGGAAGGACTTTTAATACCTCGTGGCAATTAAGACAGCATTAAGTTTAGCGCAGCGCAACATGGGCACCAAATCACCCTGCTTTGCCGGTCTGTGAATAGCTATTTCGCAACAAGAGCGCTAAACCAACTTGGTTTTCAGTGCCAGATTCGAAATCCAATCTTCTCTTGATTGTTACAGCGCACCAAGAAGTTCTTTTCAAAAACCAAATATATTATGAAATCAGACAGATTTGATTTATTGAATACTCACTAAAATTCTAGAGAAGTAGCTTTTTTTCAGCGAGAAATGTTTGAATGAGAAACATAGTTTTACTTCTTGCTGTTATTGCCGAATAGTAGAGCCGCTTTCAGAACGAATTACATCATTTAAATTTTTTTGAGCTACTAAATGAGTACTCATGCTTTGGAAATAATCGGAAAATGTTTTTCGTAAAGGGGTCAAAACAAGGTGCGGATAGCGGAAAATTATTCGTTTTAATGTCAGCATTGACTCGTTTCTAGCTTGATGTTTGACGAGAAATCCATCCACGTCGGCGCATAGTGTTATTAGACGAATAGTAATGTCGGAACATCAAAACTTTCGTCATAAAGATGGCAACACCCTGTAGATTGAATGTTCGAAGGGGGAGGAGGTGTGATGACTGAAGAATGTCCTTCGTTACGGTTCGATAATTTGTAAAAAACTATGCGAAAGTAAAACTGTAGTTTCGAACTAATTATAGTCGTCATTGTAGTTGGAAATGAGTGGCGACCAATATTTGGAGTCATTCGGCGAGAGCGTAAACGTGTCTCACCCGTCGTCCCGTTGATCGTCGATTGATTATAAAG
The DNA here is from genome assembly GCA_019055375.1 of Parelaphostrongylus tenuis. Classification (NCBI taxonomy): domain Eukaryota; kingdom Metazoa; phylum Nematoda; class Chromadorea; order Rhabditida; family Metastrongylidae; genus Parelaphostrongylus; species Parelaphostrongylus tenuis. Next base: position 62,932 of record JAHQIW010004113.1, on the reverse strand, counting down.
GACAACAAGTGCTAGTTCTAGCACTTCTATTTTTCCTTATCTCGTGCAAGAGTAGTCCTCTTCTCTCTAGGAATCAGCTGAGCATTATGTCTTTCTTCAAACCTTTGAAGAGAAGAGATCGGACCATCGGGTCGGTACTTATCCTGTGGTGCGCTTGACATAACGAGGAATCGGTCAGAAACAGCTCTCGCCCATCGCTTGTCGTTAGAGTGCTTTATGTATCCGGCCGCACCTTATCTCCGCTAACTTGGTGTGTAGAACGACATCTCTGATTTATTCGGTCTTTTAACTAGGTCAGAACATCAAATACTCTCTCTCATCTGCAAGGTACACTATACTTGTAGCATCGACCTTTTGATTACGCTTACATTAACGCCAAGTGATCTTTCATTCTGCTTACGTAGCGACCAGGTTTCTGGTGAAAAAGTAGGGCTGGAACAACCGCTGAGTCCAAAAGGTGGACATGAAGTCGGATGTTTTTCGTTTGTTCACAAGATCCTCCACTTTTTTTAATGCTCCTCAAGCCATGTGATTCCTTGTGCTCAAAACCTGGAGCTAGGTCATTCATCATGTTGACTTCACAGTTTGCATAAACGTAACTGAGGCATTCGGAAATATTCGTTTCCTTAAGCTTGAATGGGGTATTTAGATCTCATCCGTTCCTCATAAACATCGTTTCCATTAGCTTTAGTCGATGACCAATCTTTCCACAGGCGTCGAAATCTGTCAACACTCGTTCCGCTTGGTTGTTGCTTGGTGTTATAAAAACAATGTCATCAGCGAAGCGACTATTTTATTATTGTCGACCGTCGATTTTCCTCCAGTATTGTCCCATTCTAATGTTGATGTCGACTGATAATGGAAATTGTGTGCAAACAGTTTTTGAATCAAATTATACCACCATTAGCCGCAAATGTTGAAATAATTCAAACCTTGTCACATGCAAGAACTTCTCAAAAGGTGATATTCATTAGAATAAGTAACGCAATTTTTGAGAATAGGCTTTATTTTACAGCTTTTACCACTTCGTTCTCGTAAATGCGATCAAACCTAATAATTCTTCTGCAACAGTTTTGAGGTACTACATAAATATGTACGTAGTTCAAGACGTTCCAAGGTTCCCTAGTGGGCACGATTAGCACTCTTGCAAATACAGGCGTAAGGAAGCGATCGTTCACAATTTTTGGAGCTATCCATGAGACATGTGTCAGTCTTGATAAATTCACAAACTTAGAAAAAACAAACATTTCTCGCCTTTCCTCTCGTTTTGAGTGTTTTCTTAAGACCACGTCCACTTTCAGCATATCTCGTTATTATTATCTAGGCCAACATGTCATGTGGTCTGTTGAATGGCTGACTTATAGAACCCGACACACGTGTTTCGAACTTGATGATCTGATCATTCGGGCGCTACCTTCGTCTTTACCCAATCCTCTAGGGGCACTCAGCCCCTTTACTAACAGTAGGCGACGACGAACATTTTACACCGTCCGTCAAGTGAAATTATCAATCAATGGACAGTGTTGTACACTCGATTGCTCTTGGCTGGTATCTTCAATATAATATACCCTTCGTTTGGAGTGTTTTCTTGACACCACGCTCAAATTTCAACGTATCTCGTTATTATTATTATTATTATTATTATTATTATTATTATTATATATTATTATTATTATTATTATTATTATTATTATTATTTATTATTATTATTATATATTATTATTATTATTATTATTATTATTATTATTATTATTATTATTATTATTATTATTATTATTTTATTATTATTATTATTATTATTATTATTATTATATATTATTATTATTATTATTATTATTATTATTATTATTATTATTATTATTATTATTATTATTATTATTATTATTATTATTATTATTATTATTATATTATTATTATTATTATTATTATTATTATTATTATTATTATTATTATTATTATTATTATTATTATTATTAGTTATTATTATTATTATTATTATTATTATTATTATTATTATTTTATTATTATTATTATTATTATTATTATTATTATTATTATTATTATTATTATTATTATTATTATTATTATATTATTATTATTATTATTATTATTATTATTATTATTATTATTATTATTATTATTATTATTATTATTATTATTATTTATTATTATTATTATTATTATTATTATTATTATTATTATTATTATTATTATTATTATTATTAATTATATTACTTTTCGTTTTTATTCCTAATCAGCGGCTTCAATAGCGGATATGGGAACATCTTCAGAAGAAAACATATTTGTTGTTGAAAATGCTAGAGTACTCGAGCCTGAATGCCTGAACATATAGATTTGAAAGATGATTCAACTCTTCTCGATGTCATTCACTCAGCTTCAGCTGCCAGATATGGCCACTTCTAGTGGCTGGATGAGTACACTTACAGCTAATGCTTCAAAATGTGTTGCTCTGACACTAATTACAAATTTTTTTGCTTAGAACTTTCATTGTTTTCATTCTTTGTACTCCTTCTCCAAGTTCCTTTATGGCGAGTAGTGAGGCAACAGTTTTCCAAACTACACGTGAACAGGATTCCTTTCTGGGAATTTTTATCCAAATTCCCTCACTGCAATAAAACAATTGAACAAAAATTCATCACATTGTCAGTTCAATTTCAGTTTCCGCCCACGATGGCAATTGCCGAGAAGAAATTTGTTCTAAAGGGACCCGATGTTCACATTCGCACCGCTCTGTTCATAACATTTTGGTACATCGATTTCGATATTTTCTTTACAAAACAAAGTTAGGCAAAGTAATTGACCGTTCAAACTATCAGAGTCCCTGAGATGAACAAGTTGGTGCCATTGATAGCTGTTGCAATCATCTCACATTTCACTTTCTTCTGCGCACCATATGCAGGGTAAGTTCCCGTCATCGTGTTATCGACAATAATACAACCGCTTTCCTTCACATCCACTGCAAAAATATATAATTTTAGGAAGACATCTTCCTTCATTACAATGCAAGGCGGGAAGAAAATACTAAAAGTTCTGAGCAGTGATTTACTTTTATTCGTCAAAATTCTTCAGATTATCATTTAACACATTGTATATTATATAATTCTGGGATAAGAGATGTGAAATTAATTGGAAAAATAATCAAGACCTTAAAGGTGTCAAAGACTTTATGATAGTTCTCCTCACATTTTCGGACACTTTCCAAAATTTCTGAGAATTATTTCTATCGGGAAAGGTAAGTTCATATTTGTTTTCTGTAAGCCCTTGGACTTTCAACCAAGACTTGTTGAATGTGTGTAAAGTATTGGAGGCCTGCGATCCGCCCCTGGAGCAAAAACTTTCTGACATAGCAATGGTTCGTAAATGAAATTAGATTGAACTCGACCCAAAATCTGCGAGATTACAGAATCAGTTACGAGTGCGCTACGACCTTGCTGTTCATAACATCGAAGACCAAAAGACAAATTCTTTGGCTAGTTCGAATAGCTGATTCCAAGGTGGTTTAATAAATTTGTGTGAAGTTATGCAAGGCATGTTAGCTCCAGCAGCTCGTCTCCCACGCCCTTCTAGAACTCATGCAAAACTTCTAAATCTGAAAATTGTAGGTCCATTGTTTGTATCAAAAGACGTTCTACAATGCCTGAGATCCTCCGTTTCCAGTTGCCATGCCAAAAAAAACCGTGTAAAAGCTTCGTTCTCATCAGTGTAAACCATGGTCACAGATAAGCTGAAGCCGGTGACAGTGAGACTTCTGGTGCTCGCTGCAATCCTTAAGTGGAGTAGCTTGAATTCTGATCGCGCCTACCATTTTATGATTCTGCGACATAAAATCCCAATTTTCGCAAATATGAAATAATCGCAATCGACAAAATTCCGAAATCACAATCGAGAGAAAATTTGAAAAAGAAGATATTGATTGAAAAAAATCGTAATGCAATGCAAAGTTGCGAAACGTTTTTGGCATCAAAGTTCTAGAACACATAAATCGCGTTGTTAAGCTTTAATGTTCTCAATAGCTTCTCACATTGAGTACGCCTACAAAATAGTCTTTGTAAACGGAGAGCCCAACTGATAGCCAAATCAAGAACTTCTATGGAGTTTCTATATAATGGTTGAGAAGGCAAGCTGGGAATGGGATGTTACAAGGAATCCACCAATATGAGGAAGCTAACGGGTAATTTTGTCAGAATTGGGTTGAGAAAAAGCAACTTCATAAAGGTATAAGATGTTGTTGCAAGGTAAAAGAATATTACACTGCCAGTATATCGAAATGGAAAGTGCAGTGAACACAGTTAAGAACGCAAGTGGTGTGACGCTGGAGAAACTTTCTTGCTAACCTTCTTGAACGTTTCAGTTTCTCATTAAGGTGGATGTTCACGGAACGCCGTCAGTTTCTCGAAATTTTTATATGATGCGGATGCAAAACAAAATTTATTATTGCACATTCTGTGCACTGAAGTTTTAATTTATTTGAGCAACGGTTACAGACTCTTCAGTGGTCCCTCCCATTTTTGCATATATCTGTGAAATTTCTTATGATAAGCAATCATTTGAACTAAACCATTATTTCAGGCTCCAAAAAGATTAGAAAAATTCGAACCCACAATGAAGTTCTAATGCAAATATTGCTGTCTTACAAGAAAAACAACTGTATTTAATACGATTCTGGTACTTTCGCAACTGTGTTATAGCGCCACCTGTTTTCTAATTCATAAAAGTTCTACATAACACACGGATTCGATTTCGAATATTGAAGAACAAATCCATAAGATCGAGTGTTTTTAAACGCGGGTCGCGTTAATGTATAATGTGGGGCGGGTGTCACTGACGAGGAGGCCGAAACCTTCGAAACACCGGTGTATGGCCCTGGCGTACCAACCTCGTTAAGGTTCATTAATCTTGGCTGAAACGTTTGAAAGCGTAAAATTATTGAAGAATTTATTACTGATAGCTGGCCTTCCAACCTCGTCACTTGCACGGTGCTTTTTCGTGCAGTTAGTTACTCGGATATCCCCTATATAAAGGAATCGGCAGCGAATTTTTTTTCACTCGACGTACGGTGAAGCAATCATCGAGGCATTTTTGTCGGATTGATTGATTGTTGATTGCATGGCATACGGTAGTTGCAGAGCATATGTGACAATACCTTTCAACCGCATACGTCAAGCCTCGCTCAAAAACAAAATAGTTTGATGACATACTTTGAGCTTTTCATGAGGTCTATTATGGCACCTCATGAAGGGCTCATGTCATGTTCAAATTATATTGTTTTAGAGCGATGCCTTGAAATAGCACGTGTTTAGCGCTATACAAGTGCCATAACTAACCTCATAAAAATTTCGAAATATGTCGTCAAATTGAAAAATGTTTTGGAAAGCCTTTTTTTCAGTGTATGAATTTCGCCGCAGTAGTAAATCAGCGTAATACTATAGGATTGAAGATTTCATTTACATCAAACGCGTTAGCCAAAATTCTTCACCTTAGTCTAAAGGTACCTTAGATCTGCTTTGTCTATTTGCGGATGAAAAAGCGGAAGCATCGCCAGCGCTGTATAATCGTGGGCCTTGTTGTGAGTTTTCTTTATGATGAATGCTTTAAGATGAATAAGCAGTTCCGTGTCGTTTTGTTGACTTTTTTGAGCGGAGAACAGCTTCGCCATTGTGTTCTCTTCGCTCATTAATTACAGTACTCTACTAAGTCAGCGAATTGCGACCCCTGCCTTTACAAAATTACTTTACTGAAGATCATAAAAGCATGAGTGTTTTGCAACGTTTCTGTGTGGTTTACCACCGCCTGTAGCAGCTGTCGTTGCGCTGATCGTCGAGTTACTCAGGCAGGAGCCTGTAAGCTTTTTTTTCCTGTTTGCATGTAAACGTCCGAGTGGATCCTCTTCTCTGTAGAGATTATAGAGCTTCTGTGAGTATCACATCCTTGCTTGAGGCTTTTCGTAAAGAAACAAAAGCACATCAGGTGGTATTTTTGTAATCGTTTGTCGCTAAAACGCAGTTAGTATCTGGCTGACTCATCTTCGACAGCTTAAAGTTCAGAACGGCGTCTTTTTTCTCCATCTGCGAGATATGAGATGGTTTCTAGAAGTGGTATGATCTTGAAATATTCATTTGAAAAGAATGAGTGGCACGCAAAAACTCACCTCAGGCGGCAGTTAGACCAGCGTTTCATCTTGAGAGAGGCACGTGCTTCTTTTTACCGCCCAGGTCACCGCTTTGCACTACTCTTTCTTTGATATGAACATTTGAAGCTGTCTGTAGCCAACCTATAACGAATTTGGTCTGGTAAGCACATTTTGACTTTGGACCCAGTTGTGTGACAACTTTTTCTTTCTTTCGAGTATTTTTGAGACCTCGCTTAGATTAATATGATCTCATCGGCGTCGCTTTCTCTATGTGGAGGATATCTGCTTCGGAACTGATTGGACTGAAAGGCACCGTATAACCGACGAGGCTGTAATGCCGAAACACGGGTATTGCGCTGAATAAGTATCAGAGGAAACCTCATGGTAAATGTTCAGAATACGCTAATGGATTAGCTTTTTTTCTGATAGATCGATGCAAATGTAACTGCGGTTTCAGACCGTGCTGAAGCTGCAATCACTTTAGAAAATTTGCTTCAAAAGGCGGCGATGGTAGATTGATCGACAATGAATTCTTGTGCAACATCTCCTTAGGTTCAATGGGGTTAGCTTTGATGAGTGCCCTCAAGGATTCCTTTTTGTTTCCTAAAATACGTCTCCTATCTTCAAAACTCTTGTCTAATTTACAAAGTTACTCAAAACTCCAGGGCCACTGTACGTTCATTAGCAGTTCCCGGGTTAAATACGCTGCTAATACTGCAAGTTGTCTCTGCTGCCTTACGACCCATTTTGAACTCGGATGAGAAATTTGCTCAAGTTTGCTTCTTGTCTAACATCCTTTCCATAGTCTAAAAAAAATGTAAAATAAAAGCAAGTAATACATCATTAGCCAAAAATAAAAAAACATACAGCGAGAAATACTCATTGAAAGGATGTATGAAATAGCCACATTTATTTGAAAATGTGTATCAATGTAGAGTGATTTGAATTTCATGATCCGAAATCGTAATTCTTTTTGCAGCAGCCTAATAGATAACAAGGAACGGTGTTTACTATGAAGCGTCGTTTTACAAAATCTTTTGATGCATGAATGCTACGGTTCTTCAGTAGCGTTCTTGAGTAGAAAAACTTTTTTTTTTTGTCGGCAGGTAAGTTGACTCAAAAGATATTACCACGGGGCCGCCTCTGTAATTGGAAGGATAATTCTTACCTGATGATTAGAAGTTCGATGACTGTCTACCGTTTTTTCGGTTCGTTTTCGGATTACTTGAGAGAACTTTTGTTGTGGAAAAAGTCGCATCAATTCCTCGCTCTAGCTTAACAGCTATGTTTTCATATATAATAAGGGTAGTTGTGCCTACGACAAAACTTAATGCCTATTTGCAGTTTTTCATCCTACAATCAACCCTGACTCTGCTTCACTTTCTGTTGGTCATTCAAGTCTTTCTTGATGAGATCTCAATTTCCGTAGGACCCTCTATCCTTTGAAAATTCCGTAGAATTCTCATATTAGGTATCAGACGAGTCCATCGTCAAAGTAGGTGAATTCGTGTGGCTTGAAAGCAGAGGTTAATTCGAACGCAATTTCTCCTTATTCAATTTGTTAACAAAAACAAGTAAGACTTGCTTTTCGCTTTGCCACTCATTAATCCCCTGAAAGATGTTCTCCCTTAGATACAGTTATAATTTCGGAGTTTTGTCGATTACGAATGTTTTGATCTTGGGACAACCGAAATCTTGTGTCGCAGCATCATAAGTAAGATGGTCTGAGCCGAGCTACTTGAGAAATTGTTATGTTTACTGAAATTTCTGTTTGCATGGTTACTTCTGCATCTTACTGCCATTTGACATATGACGCGCATTTAACCTCATTAACCGATTCTTGCGTAATTAGTCACTAAACTTGGTTCGTAGGATTCTGCCTTGAATTGAAATGAGAACCCATAGAGATTCTGGAACATTCAACGAGTAGTCAAGATCACGTTACCTATGTATAAATGCTGAGTTCCAAATCCGTTATCCTGTGAACCATCTAACGCAAATACTGGGAGATATGATTCAGTTGAATCTGTAATAATGCTTAGACACTCAGGAGACAAAAATGATTATTTTCATGACTAAGGCACATTTCTGCGGTTTAGACATTTGATGCCAAAAACCTTCTGCAGCGGAAATTGTCGCTCGTTTTGTCATTTGAAATTATATCCACTGATATTCCGTAGAAGTGCAGTTGTAATTTTTCGCATCTTCTCGTTTGAGAGTACTTTATTTTCGGGACTGTAATGACGTAATGAGCTGATACATTATTGACAACTTGAGTTTCGCTACCACTTAGTAATGCAGCCGCATTCAGATAGCTTAATACGAACGTTCAGAAAAAGAAGGCAGCTATTTTTGACAGGATATTTTAAATTACGACTTTCCGCTTGTGAAATGCTTTGAAGAGATTGGAAAATTTGAGGACCGTTCTCAAAAGGTTGCTCAACGACCTGTCTACTTCACAAAAACACTCAGAAGATCCGTCGCCAAGTTCAAAGAAATCTAGAGCGTTCGATGCGCAAAATGGCTCGGCGAGCTCGGGATCAGCAAGCGGAGCGTCCGAAACATGTGAAAATAAGCTGAAGCTGTGCAGCTGCAATATTGCTCGTGTTTACTTTATGGGCAAAAAGCTGGAAGAAGAACGCCTCCCAAAGATTCGACGAATAATTTGTTTCATCGCTGTGCTTGTCTGTCCTAGGTGCTTTTCACGAATAAAAATAAACTCTCGATCAAACCACCCCACAATCGCCGTAACCGACGTCAACCTTGAAGGGTCAGTAAAAGACCGCAGTAGCAAAAACCATGGAGCGCAGTCACTTCGCGTCCTCTGTGATTCTGCGCCGGCATTTGCACCACCGGAAAGACGCCCTTGATTGCTCTTCATCAACAGAAATGTCAAAATCAACTCTGTCAATGTTTAGCAGCAAGTTTTCACGGGGCGTACTGGAGCCTTGGACTGATCAACACTTTGGCGTGGACGGATTTACGCTGCAGCAGGACTGGGATCCTACGCATTCGGCCCGCTCTACGGCTGCCATCTGTCAAGAGCTGTTTCCGGGCTCCAAAAACAAGGAAATTTGGCAGTCAAAATAGCATATCTCAACCGAATGGATAGCTCCGTGTGTTTCATATTGAAGAAGAGGTCTTTGCTGCTCGCTACACTAGCATAGAAGCGCTTTAAACGGCTTTGGCACGCTTTCAGGACGAAATTACGTTGGAAACGTGTGTGAGCATCGTTGGAAATTTTCGCAAACGACTTCGTAAATGTATAGGGACGAAAGGAGGCAATTTTGAGAATTTGTTCTAAAATTTTTGTTTATTGTTATATTTATTGATGTAATAAACGCAATTATTCCTTTAAGCGAATGAAAAAAATTTGTCATACACTAATTTTTACTGTTGAAATATATGAAAAAATGACACAACTTTTACGCACCCAGTATGTAAATATATCACGTTGTTATGAATAGGGAAATAACAGCAGTAATACACTTGAAATAGTACAATAATGCATTTCAGTTTCAATGTTTTGATACATCTGCACATTTCCACTTCGCTGGAGGCACGAAAAGCACGTGTACGTGTAGAGAAAATCTCTTAGTATCACAGCGTACTTTTATCTGGAGTTTCTTTTGAAGCGGCGAAGGAATTCTAGTTGAATAACAAAAATCGTGCTTCACATGTGAGCCTTCTCAGCGCCATCGATCGATCGCCGTTTCAAAACCACGAGCACTCCCTCCCCCCACTGCGCTCCTACCCCCGGTCTGTAGATTAGCCGAAAAGAAAATGCACCGATACGTGAATTAATCCATTTTTTCTGCTACACTGCACAGAAGCACTCTTTGAAAAAAATTAAGCACAACATTGGAATCGTGAATATTACGCTGTCTAATGATTACTACTGTCTTAAGGAGGCACTTTGTATCACGAAAAATACGTTTGAGACACTAACATTTTACTTTCGCTGAAGCCTTACAAAAAGAGTTCTTGAGAGACGACCCCGTAGCGCTTTAGCTAAAATTCAAAATTTCGAATGATTAATATCAATCTTATGAAAGGCTTTTACTGCGCGAGTGGAATCGTTCCTCCATCCCGTGCCGTCTAACGGAAGAGTGCCGACGATGTTTTTACAAGCATTCATCTTTGTTGAAACCTGCTATTCAGAAAGGTAAATGAGGAGGCCGCTGCTCACTGTAGCGTCAGCCGCGTTCTTGGAAACGACTACTTCTCCTTCAAATTTCGATACTTTACTAATCCTCTAATGTGCAGTTCTTTTCTGTGGTACCAACACGATTTCCTTCTGGCTGAATCATATTGAAGGAGTCTTGATGACATACATTTTCTATTTGTCTGTGGAGTTTTCAAAGAGATTGTGTAAAAGTTCTTGAGTTTTCTACCAATTGATCTTTGTGTCAACAAAGGACATTTCTAGATGCAATGGATGTGAGAAGCTTATTGAGATCATCAAAACTCATCACACGCAATTAAATGCAATAATTTCTGCATAAGTGGGCGTTTCCACTTAACTCATTGCCATCCAACATTAAACGTGCTTTTGACATCATTGAACGATTTTCATATTGCTTGGATAACAAACGAATTTGAAGCTTCCAAAGGTTTTCAAAAACCCAATAAGCCATCAACGAGTCGTACAAATGATGGACGCCTAAACTGTTATTGTTTTGAGAACGATTTGAGGCAGAAACGAGAATCTTATTTTCAGTTGAGTCTACAATATCTGCTCAAACCACTGCGAGACAACATTGAAAATTTTTGCAAACATGGCGAAAACTTCGACAGATCCTTTCATGATATCGCTACTGGCTACAATCTCGACAGTGCTGGGATGTGGAGTAATGTCTGCGAGTCAAGGTAGTCGGCAGAAGATTGCTTAGTGCTAGAGATATTTCTATCCTTACATGTAAGTTCATAAACTTCAGTGATAATGGATGTATATAAAGCATCATATGAACTCAAGAGCTGCTTTACTCTAAAATTTTTGATGAACGGATTATTCCGAATTCCAAATTTGAAGATTAAATGTCATGCATTTTTGAGAACCATTTGACGTAATAATGCAGCGTTCAGCTATTGAGCTGTCTCATATTTTCTTACGCTTTTCTACACTTGATAATTCATTTGTCATTTATGTGAACAAAACATTTAATCAATCACATAATCAATCATACCTCTGGCAAGACATCGACTGTACGTGCACTGGAAGTCACTGATTATTTCACTTGGCGACAGTGTAATTTTTTGTCGGCTCTATTTCTGTGATAGGGGGCGAGAGGAAAAGCACTGATGATGGCGAAGCCGCCGACACGCGAGTCTGCCGAACTGGTTGCCACAGACCAATTTGTCACTAAAAATGTAAAAGATGTCCGAAAGCATTCTCAAAGGCCATATATAAATGTTTTGGTAAGGTTTTTGATAAACGGTCGATTGAAGAAGATATAATCAACAATATGATTAGTATTATTAACCATTTGCTAGGCAAAGACTGTACGCCTTCCTCCTATGAAGAGCGAGTTTGGCGAACAGAGAAGTCAGTGAGGCTATTTATGAGCTGGTTGCAGTTTTGAATATCTTCCCACACACATGCTCTAGGGAAGCGGAGGAGATGATAGCGCGTTGGAACAATATCAGGGCTTTATGGTGGATGTTGTCGCTGTTCAGCTTCTTCAAAATGAGACAAGTCGCTCTGCAATGTGATGTGATCGGTCTATGCAAGAGATGTCCATCGAGATAACACTTTGCGGTAGGCCATTTCATTTAGATGGCAAGCGATGTTGCTACAGCAGTATCTGATTGTCTATTTGAGTTATCAGAACAGTCTCCAACATATCGTGACCTTTTGACAGTAACTCAATTTGGAACAAAGGAAGGATTGGACTTAACAATAAAGCAATGAAATTTTATGTGGAACTCAATATTAATCGAAACTGTTGCAAAATTTCGTTACAGCGAGCACTAGGACGTTCACCATCACCGGCATCACAACTTTGCCAGTTGCAATGGCTTACTCTGACAAACCCGAAGTTTCTGCTCAAGTTCCAGGCATCGCAACTACCAGGGATGGAGCTAACGCATTTGTATCACGCCTTGTAATGCAAACAGTAAGCCAACTCTGAGTCTTCAACTTTACTTCCCCTAAAAAAATCTTGAAGGCTAAAGGAGTGAAGTTTTTCGGACAACTCGTCAATCTCTTAGTGATATTATGGCTTTCATCGCTTGCAAAATTTGATTGAAAAACTTCTTAGCAAACTGGGCCAAACAGTAAAATTTTGTTCTTTAGATCGTTGACGTTCTCGAAAGCCAAGCTCGCAGTGCACTCCTACCTGATGTTGTAACCTCGGCCATTTTGGGTCAACTGAGTGTAAGAGTCACTTACGAACCACTGTCGTGCCAGATGGTTGTTCTTGGCATTACGACGGAAACCAGTGAGTCTTTATTAATGAATATCTATTCAAAAGATTTCAAACAGATTCATAGCATTCACTGTTTATTCACTTCATCACTCCGCTTTATGTGACTCGCATCAGAATATTCTTTCTACTACGCAGCTCCTAGTACCTTCAACATCCAAATCGTCTCTTCGCTTGCTTGAATTTCATAATTTTCACAAACGTTGTAGAATGCTGGTCGAGAATGTTCCATTGCATTCTCGAATATAGCCGGGCTGGTATTTCGTATGCGTTCGTTATTGGTTGTTGGATGCAGAGTGCGTGGAGGCCGTGGGATCAAATCCGCTTCGAGCCGTGGCAGGCATCCCAGCCATTCGGCCATAGACCCCTCTGTGTTTATAACCTCTCAAAAAATTTCATAAAACTGATAGAAATTTCTCTAAAAAATTTGTCCAGAACAGTTTTTTACGTCTTTTTCTGGAAATGACCTATATTCAATGTGTCGGGTGATCGTTTGAGAGTTTTGAAAATTAATGTTTGAAATGTTCTTAACTTTCCTCAACTCCAACTCTTTGGTATTACAGAAGAAGATATACTTTTGAGGCTCGTAATTCCTTCCAGTGCTGATGAAGAATGATCAGTTCTGCATCATCGTCGATAACACGGTGACGGGAATTTGCACTGGAGTAATGGAAATTAGGATGGCTGGCATGTGTACCGAAGCAAACAAGGCGACAATAGGGCCTGTTCCCACCAGTCACACTTCAATTTCAGGAACTCTCATGGTATGAACAGCTTTTTTTCATGGAACACTGTTACTATGAGAAAAATTTTTGTAGCCTACCAGTATCATCATGGCGGATTGGTCGAGACAGATGTGGCAAAGTGTGCTAAACAGAGCGATTCGAATGTTGGCATCTGGTCCATTTGGATCGCATTTCTTCTCGGTAACGGGCGATGTCGGTGGAAACTAAAATCGAGCAGTGTTCTGTTCCACAGCGATATTCCTAGTCAATCGATATTTTTCATTCTGGCATCCAAACGGAATAAACTGGCTTATCACATGAATGTTGACTAAAGAGAACAGTGAAATAAATTACTATGAAATGTGCAATGCGATGATTTTCGTTGTAGTGTTTTCTTTAAAGCAACTGAGAAGCGCTTACTATTCAATAAAAAGGTTTCCATTATTGTCTCCTTACTGGCAAAAGTGAATCTAGTTGAGACCACTAGGACGAAAAGAATACAAACGATGCAGTAACTTCAATGAAAACTACACTAATACACAGTAGATAATATAACACAAACGATGAGAGTATAAATAACGGAATCGATAAGAATACATTTATATTCAACTGCTTCTATAGACCTCGCTCGAAACAATATATAATTTATAACATATCTTGACCCCTTCATGAGGTCTGCTATTGCACTTGAGCGAGGTCTATAAAAATAGTCAAATATAAAGGTATAATTAATTTTATCAGCCGTGAGGGGTCCATTGTTGGTCACTGCAATGTCGGGGGATTTCATCAACTGACATGCGGTGATCTGAAATAATTCGGCGCCGATTCCTTTATATGCACGAGACATCCCCTGCAAGGGAATAATTGAACCGAAATGCATTGCGCTATTGATGAGATTATAAGTCCAAAGCATGTCCTAACACTATTTAGGTTTTATAACACACCTCGTGAACGGTTTAAGATATAATTGCAGATAAAATTTCATTAACGAAATATATACAATATCATAAGCAATAGAATAACAGCTAATAATAAGATACAATAAACAACAACAGCTGCACTTCGTAATTCAGTAGTGGAGTTTGAGTCCACTGAATTATCGGGAGAAATTCGATATTATGTGAAGAATTCGATACACCTGTGAAGAATTTTTCCATATCCTCTGTAAAAATTGAATAGTAAAAAGAAATATGGAAGACATTTGAACTTGCTGATTAGCGATCTTTTGAGATTTCTCCAAAGCCGCTGATGTGTCTCTGCACGAGGATTTTCTCTCCGCTGCTTTAATATCGCACATAAAACTGGTATTTCTCAATTGTTAACTTGGTTTTCCGCACAGTAGTGATATGCTACGTGAGAAGTTGTACCACAAATCGAGCTGGATGGTACTCCAACTACAGAGACCACCTCTACGTGTAAATTGAGAGTTCAGTGAGCATGGGAAAATAACACAGGAAAAATTGGCAGAAGAAGGAAAGCAGCAAGGGCCGTATTTGGGTTTTTCAGGAAAGTTATCGTGAAGATAACGGACTCAAAAATACGCGCTGTCCTTTTAACTCAGCAATCTTCCCGACGTTCTACCACGCAGCAAAGACGTAGGGCTGACACACTTCTACCTCGTCAATGCTACTGGACAACTCACAGAGCGCTTAATCGATGCCTCTTAAAATTCAGTCGGCACTGGACATCACCTAGCCGGCTTACGCGGCTCACATCCCCGAAACCTTTCTCATTTTCTCGAATGATCCAGAGGAATATTCATCGACAGCGAAAGACATATGGGCGTCATATAAAAAGAAGAGCAGACGGCAGATGGCCCAAACGAACTGTAAAATGAACTCCACAAAAAAAAAACCCTTGCCTCGAAGACGAGTACCTACATGTCGGGCGAATGTGCTTGTAAGAATCAATCAGCTATACTCAAAGTTGTCGATGTTTCTCAGCTCACTGTAAGACACTCGCACCAGCCGCCAATTTCAAATCAAACCACTCTGCAGACGACAATCGCAAGGAATTTGTGCTGGGGTCCGCATAATTCACGAAGGCGGACTGACTAAGTATAAAAGTGATAAAGTGTGCTAACGATCGTGTCAATAGAGCAATTCGAACTATATAGAGAGGACCCTTATAAGTTGAACGCAAGGTTGCTAAATACAGTCTATTCGATAAGCTAACGTTTCGGAGGTATTGCACTTTTGAAAGCTTAGAAAGATCATGTTGCCCACAACCCAGTCAGTCAAACATCTCTTTTGAGCAGGTGCAAAAGTAGCTGAGACTTCAGACTTTGAATTCCACATCATTATAACTAGGCTCAAAACATATTTTTGGTGATGAAAATAGGTGCCATGACAATCAACCATTTGCTAAAGAAAAATAAGTTGGCTTGTTTTTCTGGCACAAAAATCGATGCTTCGGGATTCGACAAACTTTCGTGAATTTTCCGCATCCTGTTGGTTGTGGAAGCATTTTCACTGTAGGAACTAGTCAAGATGTTGGAAGAAGTGATAGACGGTCGGCGCGAGGTCCACCAAATTTGGTAGGCAAGGTAAAACATTCTTATTCCACTTAAAGTGGCGAACGGCCGTGGAGTGGGCGATGTTGAATTTTTCTTTAACATGTGAGTAGGCTTTACGAGGCCATATCCAAAGATTGCTATAAGTTAGTCGTTATCAACTTCGCATGACCAGCCACTACGTTACTCATCTAGAAGAGTCTCGAGCTCAAAGATATGTTTGCGTTTTGAAAAAGCTCTTTTAATAGCACTGTAGGAGAAAGGAAAGCTTTGTGCTCTAGACCTCGCCGGACACAGCTCTAGCTTTAGACTATTAGTAATCATTTGATAGCGTAAGTTTCGATGATTTCGACGTTGTACTTATTTTTCGGAAAGACTATTTCATTACAGTATAGCAGAGAAATATGATCAAGCTTAACATACTCCGTGAGCTTGTTTACCGGCCAACCCACAGGCTGAGGGCAGGGCGATTGATCGATTCCCTGACGGTTGAACATAAGGGGTGCAACGTGTATTTAATTTGGAATTTTTTCCGTATCAAAGAGCTTCCGGATGAAACGATTGACTTAGATACTGCGAGATTTTCTCTACACATTCACATGCCTTTCGTTCTTCCCGCGAATTATACGCGTGAGGAAAGACCTTCAAGGATCGATAGACGCAAGAACTGCAGAGCCTTTGTCTTCCATGTCAGTCATGTCAGGTCGTGTCAAGTCCTGTCGAAGCTATCATTGGTAGGCGATTATGAAGTCGACAAACGTCTTGTCTCAGTTTTCTCGGCACTGTTCATCATCTGAGACGTCGGATGTCCACAGTCGATGTCCAATCCATCTTCCGATGTAGGCGATCTTCATGTTCGCGCATTGAGTCCAATCCAATGGAGAGAATGCATTGCTCGAATCAACTCGCCTCATTCGGCAATAATTTACGCTATACGGAATAATACTGGTTCTTCCTACATCAATGCATCGCAGAGTGGTGATCCCGATGGTTTGGTACCTACACGCGCCTCCCCGATAAAGGTAAATGGCAGGTTCGACTCACGCCCGCGGTTAAAATTTTCCGTTTGCTCAGCATTTTTTAATATATAGTGATTGTTCGTTGATGATCTTTTGTTCGTCTTCGGTTATCACTGTGTATACATCTCCATTCACTTATTTGAAAATTTCAGGTGGCGTTTCCCAAGTGCTCGCTGCGCTCTATTGCTTCTCTTCACCGCATTACACTATATGTATTGGCATGAGTATGCATATATATTGGGTTGCAGAGAAATTTTTGAGACTTTTTCGCTCTTCTTGGTTATTTTCCATAGATTTGAGTTTTTCCTTCCACTACCGCTTGAATCAGCTTCTTGCAAGTATTTTGATACATGACAATTATACATTTGTTTTGATATGGAATTGTCCCAAGAGCAAAAAACGATTGTCAGCCAAACGAGTATCGTCTGGGTTCAAGAGCTGCTTTGGCACGCAACGTACTTGTGTAGCATAAATAAACGATTTTTCTCCCAGTAGGGTACTATGTTGAAAGCAAATATTTAAGTGTTATATATTAAAATAATCGCAAGTTGCTCAAGCGATAATAAAAACAAAACTTCAACGCATGAATAATAACGAACAAAAACGAAGAAGTCCGGAAAATTTCTTGCCAAACCAATATGTATATGTATTAATGTATACATACGTATACGTGTACATGTGTGCGTATATACATATATATATATATATATATACATATATATATATATATACGTATATACATGTACATACGTACACATATGTAAACATTTGTATTTATATTATACATATATATATGTATATATATATATATTCATGCATATACATACATCGCTCGAAAGATCGACTTTCCTTGGACCTTGGCATGTTAATTATATGAAACTGAGAAAAAAGAAGAGGATAGCTTAGGAACTAATTTAATTTTGAGCTTTCGCGAGGAAGGTATCACTTATTCGATCGATGGTCCTCTTGGAAAATAGCTGAATCTCCTTGAATATTGTTGGCTGACGTTTCAACGCGGTCGCCTTTCTCAGCGGCGAGCTTGTCTAGGGACTCCCAAAGGCGGATAAGTGTTACGACCTTGCGAAGTCTTAAAATAGAGATGAGTTCTTGGGCTATTCTTTTCCTTTTCTCAGTTTTATATGTACTGAATATATACGCCTACATATGACTTATATACTCATACGTGGACGTTTGCAGATAAAACAACATTCCGACCTCTTTAGTCATGGACGATCCATCGCAAAAAAAATAGACGAAGCTAGGTGGGTCGTTATTTTAGGTCATTATGCTTAGGATAGTTTCGTTTTTCCTTTTATCCCTCTGTTTATCCATTTCGGAGAATTTTTAACCCTTTAGGAACCATGTGATACCAATTATAGCACGCCACGCGGTATCGCGCGTCACTAAGCTACTGTAATGGTGGCGTCTCGTCTCGCAGCAAGGTAGACAGGCAGCATCTGCAGGAGCTATCGATGTGCAGATGTTGTCTGCCTGAGACTACCGTGCTTGCGACCACCGCGGCGTCGCTTCTTTTCCACGCTGGTCTTCAAAGGGTTAATATGGAACACTAAGATAATCTCGATATAGCTGAGATTTTAAAACCACGGCAAGGTGATGTGACTGTAGAGAACACGGATGATGTTGATGGCGAGCAGGAGCAAGTCTTCAAACGTCGCGTTAGTTTCCTCAATGTGGAAACTGTACAGAGAGTAACGTTTTGGACTTTATTTTCTGCTAGTTAGACGTGTTTTCTTCAATTCTTAAAGCATTTTTTGAAGAACTTTCGACGAGAACCATTTGATCTGACGTAGATTAGGTTATGAAATCTAGTTTCATATAATTTATTCTGTTAAACTCGAATATTTCAGTCCTGGTCGAGGTCACATCCCTTCGCTAACACCTCCCAGCAAGCTGACAAACGTGAGGATGTAGAGAACACAAGCTTTATGGACATCACAACGACTGATAGTGTTACAGGTGCAGTTTCGATTTAGTTTAGTACAGTTCTACAGTACTATACTTCTACCCCTCAGCCCGTCTTATCGCACAGCAAGGCCACCCAAGCTGAGAAAGAGTCCGATGTCTCCATTTATATGAATCAAAATTTATGCCAGGGGCGCCGTGGCCGAATGGATTTGTGCACAGTGCAAAATTGAATTGAAATTCAAAATTGAAAATGAAAATCAAAATTGAAAAAAAAAGAGAATTTGCACTTGTGAAAGGTAAAGTTGCTTAGAGATACTGATGACTGATCAAACAGAATTCTTCTATTGAACCGCTTTTAGCGGTGGTAGATGTTATGGATATACCAAATGATGCAAAATGATATGCAGAACTTTTGCATCGGGCGGGATTCGAACCCGCATTTCATCCCATCAAGGGTCGACGCCTATTGTGCCTTTTTTTCTACGCTACACCGAATCTGTCTGTCAGCAATTAACTGGCCCGATTGGCCGGTATCAATATTGAATCTAGTCACATTGACAGATAATGGATATTGGATGGCCACATTGTCGACGGTTAATTGCTCACGATAGACTCGTTGTAGCGCGGAAAGAGTAGTGGCAAGAAGGTGTCGGTAGAGTAACGAGTTAGAGCACGCGCCTACGGATAGTGTAAAATGCGAGTTCGAATCCCGCCTTACACAAAAATTCTGCACATCACTTCACATTATTACGGATGTTAATGACTATCTAACTATTCCTTATAAAGCTATTTACAATTTCTGTCTAGGCATGCATTTATAGTGTGAGATTGATGAATTGTGAGGAAAGTACGATTAATACATAATTTCTATCTATTTTAGGTCAGTTATCTGAGTCGTTTCAGTATAGAACTGTTACAGACGTGGTAAGGGAGTGTTTGCGAGTCGAAAAGAAAATAGTGACAACGCTTCGGGAAGCAGTATAGAAATTGACGATCCGAATACATCTTCACAGCAAAAATATGGCCTCCGTGAAACGGAATCTCGTCTCTATCGATGTGGTCTTACAATGTGACACAGATCTGAGACTTTTTCTGATCTCGTGCAAACCATTAACGTTTCTTTGAAATGCAGTGGCCTTAAGAGTTCTTCACTCATTCTCGGAGATTGTGCTGATACGTTCAGTAAGGAAAGACCTTAGTTATTCAAGGTCTGTTGTGCACTACGATAAGCTTATGTTCTGAGTTTGCTATTCTGAAAAAACGTTCCCATGAATTCAGCGAGCTTATAGAGCTGTCTTTATCAGCTTATTATTCTAACTTTATCCATTTTTATGGAACTGAGTATTTAATAGTTTATTTTGCTCCTGAATAATATTGAAACTGGCACAAAGAAATTTAACAACATCTGACTGTTCTAGTGCTGTTCTTCGTGACCGTTTATGAAACTGACGAGTTTCAGTTTGCTGGTTCAGCACCGCAGCTTTCCTAGGCTTAAATCATTTGGAAGTTTTTTTAGCTTATCTATTTTCCGTGATCTTTCTTGCCCTATCTCGCAGGTTTTGGGCGTCATATAGCACACAGTTCAAAGTTTTTATTTCTTTCATGTTGCATATAGATTCATTGACTCTGGTTATGTGAGGTATCCATGTTCATGCGCTATGATACATAGCTTTGTTCAGCGGGAAATGTTCGAATGAGGAACATAATTTTATTTTTGCTATTATTGCGGAAATAGAGCCGCTTTCAGAGCGAAATGCATTATCAAGTTCTTTTAATTTGAGTATTCATCAAATTGAATGGATATTCATGCTTCAAAAATAATCGAAAATGTGTTTTTTTCATGGAGTCGAAACATGGTGCGCATAACGAAAAAGTATTTGTTTTAGTGTCACCATTAACTCGTTTCTAACTTCACGTTTGACTAGAATCCATCCACATCGGCGTATAGTGTTAATAGACGAATAGCAATGTCGGAACATCAAAACTTTCGTCATGAAGATGGCAACACATTGTAGATTGAATGTTTGAAGGGGGAGGTAGGTGCGATGATTGAAGAATAGCCATTCGTTACGGTTCGATAATTTGTAGAAAACTATACGTAAATAAAACTGTAGTTTCGAAATAATCATAGTCGTCATTGTAGTTGAAAATGAGTGGCGACCAATATTTGGAATCATTCAGTGATAGCGTATACGTGTATCACCTGTCGTCTCTTGGTCGTCGATTGACTCGAGAGTACAACAATTGCTACTTCTAGCACTTCTATTTTTCCTTATCGCGTGCAAGAGTAGTCCTCCTCTCTCTAGGAATCAGCTGAGCATTATGTCTTTCTTCTAAGCTTTTAGTGGAAATCGGACCATCGGGTCAGACTTATCCTGTGGTGAACTTGACATCCCGAGGAATCCGTGAGAAGCGCTTTTGCCCATCGGTTATTGTGAGAATGCTTTACGTATCCGGCTCACCTTATCTCCGATAGCTTGGCGAGTAGAACGACATCTTTTTTTATACCCGATCGTTGAAGTCGGTCAGAACTTCGAATCCTCTTTCTCATCTCCATAATACGGGATACTCCTAGCATCGACCTTCTGATTACGCTTATATTAACGCCAAGTGATCTCTCATCCTACTTACGTAGCGACCAAGTTTCTGGTGAATACGTTAGGCCTAGAACAAGGTGAGTTGAAAAGGTGGGCATGGAGTCGCATGTTTTCGTTTTTTCATAGCATTCTCTTTTTATGCTCCCCAAGCCATGCGATTCCTTGTGCTCAAAACTTGGAGCTATGTCTTCACTGCATCATGTTGACTTCACGACCTGCATAGACATAATGAAGCATTAGGAAATTTTCCTTTCGTTATGCGTGAATGGGGCTTATAGGACTCATCCGTTCCTCATAAACATCGTTCCCACTAGTTTTAGTCGGAGGCCAATCTTTACACAGGCGTCGAAATCGGTCAACATTCGTTCCGCTTGGTGGATGCTTGGTGTCATAAAGACAATGTCATCAGCGAATCGACTATTTTATTATTGTCGACCGTCGATTTTCCTTCGGTATTGTCCCGTTCTAATGTTGATGTCTACTGATTATGAAAATTGTATTGAAACAGTTTTGGAATTAAATTATAACACCATTAGTCGCAAGTGTTGAAATAAATCAAGCCTTGTCAGAGCGTGTTTTGATTAATATTGAATCCTTGTCGTACTTAAGTTTGTTTCTGAGTAAATAAACAAATGTTTTTCGAAGGATTGCCAGAGATTTTGTACATAGAGATCTCTGTTGCACACTGTGCAGGTAAGGTGCCAACACAGGGCTTTGCGTTCTTTACTATCTGTGCTAGCTTGCTCATTAAAATTTATATTTTGGAAAGTGCAGTGGGTAGCTAAATTGGCACGCTTTTGGACTAATGGGTTTCATGACAACCAGTACTATTATCATTGTTATTGTCATTATTAATTGTTATCAAATTGGCAAAATTAGTTATCGCAGTCCATTTTTCAACGCCTTGAGAACGAGCCCTTTTTCGCCTAAATCCTCTGACTTACAGTAAGTATTCGATAGCTCAAATCTCGATGATTCTTATACTGTGCATGGTTTCTGGAAAGGCTTTCTCAGTGCGGTGTAGCTGTGAGAACAAAGTTATCTCACACTCCTGGATGGCGTTGAGAATGGATGTGTGAATAAGATCTCAAAGTGGTCGCAACTAACGGCACTGAGCCGGCTAGAGTTCGTGGATGCGTTTAACAGACTTTCAATAATTATTTGATAGCATGATTTGAGATAATTCTGAAGCCTAGTTTGGTTTTTGAAAAAGTGTGCCACAGAGCGCTGAATACGTGAAAGCAAGATTGTTTTGAATCGTTAGGCTTAGGTTTCATCGGCGCAGTAGCGGGTTCGTTCCGCATTATCAAAAGAAAATGGAAGTCTAAGACCACTGAATGGTGGGAAGTTCCTTCCTCCAGCTTTGATACAGAAATGCTAGGGATTTTAATGAAGCGGAAAAGAAATTACAAATAACTGAATACGCGCTATGATGTAAGCCCGAGTGTGGAACTCAGCTTTATTCTCGCTGCTACAGTGCGGTAAGAAAGGCTCTTCAGAAAGCTATCATAGTGTTTTAATCACCAAGATTTAAGCTATCGAATGATTGCTAAAAGTCTAATGGAAAAGCATGAAAAGTCATATCTTCAAAAAGTTGCAAAATAAATTGCGATGACTGACTTGTACTGAATATTAAATTCTTCATTCCTTTCTGTTCGACACTTCTCTCTCTATAGTGAATTTTTCTCCACTGCAAACAGTTTCGCACCGCAAAAAGTCATAATGAAAATTTTCAAAATCAAGCGTTGGGGACAGTTGGAGACTTGCATATAATCCACAGATTGTTGGAAAGTACAACTTAGTCAGATTTGCTTGTATGTAAAAATTGTAAGTACGGTCTACATGTATCCAACTGAACATATATGAACTGTAAATAGTGAAACAAATTTTCTTTTAAGCGGATGTTTAAAACATTAGTAGACGGCTGAAGAATCAATAAAGCTAGAAATCTCACTACAGCAGACTCATGGTTGAAAATGATGCGACTTCACGTATAGAAATGTAGCCACGTCGGCCCTTAGCAATAGATTGTGGAAAATGTTCTGAGAAAATGCTTATAAAACATTTATTTATGCACCTATCACATTCGAACAAAGGTGAAAGCAATAGTCAAACTTTTACTTACTACTTTTCCACTTTTGCTACTTTTAATTTACTACTAAACACCGTACTTTTGCCAACTGTGTCATCGCCCCAAGCCAGATTGATGCGTCCACTTGCCACCGCTGCATTTGAACCCAGCAGACATTCGTCCATCATCAACAACCTAATCTGCTCACTGGTTAACTTCATCTTGAAACAAGTGGATAAATTATATACCAGTCAACGTGGGAGAAGACGGGCTTTCAAATGAGTCTGAAATCACAGAAAGCGGCACACACTCAAAAAACTTACAAGCATCACTCAAAAAACTTACAAGCACTTTCTCAGAACCTTTTTCCCCAATCTATTATTAGTAGGCGAATACTGATGTTGGAACATCAAAACTTTCGTCATGAAGATGAGAACACATTGTAGAATGAATGTTCGAAGGGTGTAGCAGGTTGGCAATCGAAGGATACCCATTACGGTTCGACAACATGTAGAAATCTATGCGTAGGTAGAAGCGCAGTCTCGGAATAATCATAGTCGTCATCGTAAGACTTCTGCAATTTGACAGCATATTATAACCCTTTATGAAGGTTTATTATGGCGCTTATACAGTGCGATACATGTGTTTCGGCCTTGCAGCGTCGTCACTTGCACGGTGCTTTTCGCTCCGAAAGGGATTGCCTCAGACGAGACGTTACGTCGTAGGAGAACCACAACAGACGTTATGAAAGCCTCATAATATGCTATCAATATGTACTTATTTTAAGCGAAGTCTCAAAAAACAGTCAAATGTAAAGATGTTGTGCACTTTTTTGCTCATAAAATGTCTTTTAGGTCCAATTTTTGCGTTAAAATCTTAACAGTGACTTTGAGGAATGTATGGTCCCCTCTGAAGAATTTTTCAAGGCCCATTCAAAACGCTTCTATTTCGTCTTCCGTCTTAGCTTGATGCTGGTGCGTATGCATCGACAATGGTCAAAGCCGGCAATGATCCACATCGTTCCAACCGCAATCGTCCTATACGGGTTGTTAGTTGTTCAAATGAAGCACTTCTCATAGTCAAATTTGATTTAACGAGAACGCCAACGTCGCCGACGTTTCCTCGATCGTATGTCACAAGAAGTACTTCTCCGATGTCATAGACAACTTGAAAAAGGTGACATCTTCTCGCCTCACTCAGACGGATGACGTTGCTCCCTCCTTCTTGCGTTTATAGATCTTTTATAAGGGATTCTCATATAAGGTGCTCGTTCGTTATAGATACTGATCGTCACCTGACTCCGTTTCGATTTTGGCGGCCTAGTTAGGCCCTGAAATTTTACCAGCCTCCCCGTGCTCGTCCTACCCATGCTGCCTGCCGTAGTGAGGGGTTCTTTTGTGATCGGGGATTAGGACCCGTTTTTATTACTGTTCTTAGCTTAATACCCAACATATAGCTTGCTGGGCACTGAACGTGAGGACTGAGTACTTACGGATATAATGCCAGTCTCTCCCGGAATAATAAAAGGAGCTTATTTGTTGAAGGCGACTCCAACCCGCCTCCCTTGTACTTACAGCTGCTTATTCGCAGGCTTTTCAGCTAATCTGACTCTTTGAAATGGTGGTCCGTAGATTCTACGCTGCAGAAACAGGGAATTCATCCTACGAATCAACCTGTGTTTCTGAGAAGCACATGGCTGAGTTTGGTTTGCGTTTAAGTTTCCTACTGACCACCTGATGACGGGTCACGTGCCGTGGCAAGCAGCCGGAATGAAATCTCTCAAAGCGGGAGATCCGTGAAGAGCACGTAATGTTT
The DNA here is from genome assembly GCA_019055375.1 of Parelaphostrongylus tenuis. Classification (NCBI taxonomy): domain Eukaryota; kingdom Metazoa; phylum Nematoda; class Chromadorea; order Rhabditida; family Metastrongylidae; genus Parelaphostrongylus; species Parelaphostrongylus tenuis. The sequence continues at coordinate 37,691 of JAHQIW010004113.1, read as the reverse complement.
CAATAGAGCACGATTTGTAAATGGCGTAGACTGTAGTACGCTTTACGGTACTGATCATGTCATTGTGGAACAGGGGAAAAACTGACATGTGCATTTTTTCCTTCTACTTACGCCAAATACAATCACGTATGGTGTAGAGACTAACACTTCCTGCCTTCAATTTATCGCCACATATTCAGACTGTATCAAGGTTTATACATAATCTTTGAAAACCTTTTAGCCTTTTTCTCAAGGTTTACTACATTATATTTCGTTCCTGGTAACAAATCGGCATGCACGTGTTTTGGTGGTTCCACCATCGTCAGTGCCTTTTTCTCAGCCACTCGCCCCTTCTTATAGAGAACAAGCTCCGAATAGTGGTAAAGTGTCGACGAGAAATTCATGCAAGCCAGCGCACCTAAAGTCGATGCATTTCGGCTAGTATGAACAATAAAATACCTTCTACAACCGACTGCTTTGACTGGCATCTATGATGACGAAACCGCCGAACTCGCGTATACCGCATAATTGCTACGAACGAAATTTGATGTAACAGACCTCGAAAGGCGGCAAAAAACATTTTCACAGGCTTTATATGAATGTTTTCATTGAAGTTTCGAAAGTAGTCGATTAAAGGAAGTACTGTGTGTATAAAAGATTTTGAATTTCCATATGTAGTCAACTTTTGCTCGAAGATTTCTGGTTCTCTGAATGTCATTCAATGACGGTCTCTTCAGCGTTAATAGTACACTTGTTAGATACTGACATATTTTCACCATGTGCAGTCATCTACGGTTGTAGGCCGAAGAGAGCAATCTGATCTCAGAGTTATCTGACATCAACTCCAGAACTGCAAAGGGATGGAGAGCTGCACTGGATCCTAGCAGCGTGGAATTGAGGACTTTACAAGTTCAACACAATGGTTAATCTATATTTTCGCTCACGACGCGCAATTTCATAACTTTCTTCATGAAGTTGAGGAAATATTGCAGATGAAATATTTGGAGAGGAGACGGGAGACCAGGTGTGACAATTGAAGAACATTGATTCATCATGGCTCGACAGTTTATAGAAAACTACGCGTAAGTAAAAGCAGTTCCGGATTAGTTCAGGTCATCATTATAAAGATTGTTCTACAATCTTCTCTTCATGAAAACTGATTAGTCATGAAAATGAGCGCCATATTCACAAGTGTCAAGCGTAGCAATATGAACAGAAGCGCGTATGAAGCAGTGGTTAGAGGTGCTCAGTGACCCACACGTCGATAGCGCGATTCAGTGACCCAAAGGTACACCAAGCCTTCGGTTTTGCGCTGTCGGCGGAGAGGTATCAGTTTTGTCTGGGACGATCACAGCAGGGGCTTGATACAACGACAGGCCATCGTGAGTCATTATGAAAGGCAAATAACCATTCAGTTACCTTTAATAGTATCTAACGAAGTCGAATGCATCCCTCGGTGATCGATCAACGGCGAGAGTTTTCGAGCTTTTTATGAACATGTCTCCAACAAAACGACGCTAGTCCCAAGTCGACTCAAGTGTTTCTCATGTGAAGGTGTGAAAATATGGGAAAAAAGATTATGGTTTACGGCAGCCAACTATCTTACTGACTGAAAAAAGATCTGCACCAAAATTTTTTGAAAAGCCTTCGATTAAGAAGCTGAATATGACACCTTATATATACTAATGATATGTTGAATATTTTTGTTTCGATTAAACTCCATAAAGTCGTATAAAGTTGAGATTATTTTACATCTTAACAACTGTCAATTTATTACTTTATCTTGCAGGCATCACTCCACATCGAAACACTGTCGAGATCATGCCTACCGGCGAAACCATAAAGGGACCGTTTCGATGTCTCCCCTTGTTCACAGATATATTCATTCTTGTTTTCCGAAGAGTTAAGCAAGTATTGTAGACTCAACTTAACACCAGCTCTCGAACTTTTCAACGAGCTTCAAAGGATATTGTTTCAAACAATAGAGAACTCAGATAACGAGGTGAGACGCAAAATGCTGCATGACAATGAGCTGCGTGGAAGAGACCACTCGAGCAGAAATTCTAGTGAATGAGCCAATTCCTTATTTGGCGCGGCTCGATTTCGGTTCTGGCCTCCTAATTTCTGATGCTGCAATATAAAATCGTGATATTTTCGAAAATAATATATTCACAGTCAACAAAACGCCAAAATTATAAAATCACTTTGCAAATGAATCTGTGAAAGAAGGCATCGATTGAAAAGCGAGTCACAACTTTTGCTGCGAAACGTTTTTAGCAAAAACCTCTCAAGACGCAGAAATCGCGTTTGCCAAGCGATGAAGTTCTCAGTAGTCTGTCACATTTAGTAGGCTTAAAAAGGCTTCCTTAGACGGAGAGGTCAGCTGGTAGCTAAATTAGGTACTCCGATAGAGTTACACTGAATCGTTTAGAGACAGGCGGGTATCAGAATCCATCAATATGAAGAAGCTACCGGGTAGTCGTGTCAGATTTGGGTTGGAAAAGAAATAACTGGATGAAAGCGTTGGAGCTTGCCGTGAGATAGAAGAAAATTGCACTTTGATGAAATTATCAAAATATCAAAATGGAAAGTACAGTGAACATTGTTGAGAACGATACCTTCGACTGTCTATATTGTCCTCGCCCAAAATAATAATAATCACATAGTCTGATTACATTTTTAAGACTTCTAGAAGCATGATATCAGATTATCCGTTTCTTATTGTTTTGAGTGAGGTCTATATAAACAGTTGAGAGTAAAGGCAGGGATCGGTTGAAACAAGGGGCATCGTACTACTGATGAGCCTGGAAAGACGAAACAGGCCTGCATAAGTGCCATAGGAAACATAAAAAAGGCTCAAAATATATTATCAAGTCCAGATTATTACTGTTGAAAACAAAAGTGATGTGATGCGAAATCCTTGTTAACCTTTTAAAGCGTTTCAGGTCCATCATCTAAGTGGTGTTTGAAGAGCGCCGTTAATTTCTCGCAATTTCTGTGCGATCTGGAAACAAAACAACTAGGTACAATGTTAGCGGAGCACAAATGAAAAACTGACCCCGTTCGATGGACAAGAATTTTGATAAGTGTGTTATTAATCATTGCAAAGCTTAGATATCTCGCAAGCGCTGTACATTACTGGTTTTTGAAAATGTCTATTCATAACGTTTCCAGGAAATTGTGTTTCATACACGTGCTTTTCTCGCAAGACTCCTCGTTGACATAATAGCGTAATAGCCGTAAGCCAAGCAAACGACAATCGGTAATCAATCATTTTGAAAGAACACCACGATGATCCTTTCACCGTACGTAGAGTGTAAATAATTTGACATCGATTCCTCAATATAAGGAGCTATATCCCTAAGGAACTGACTGAACCGAAAGGCACCGTGATACTGATAAGGCTGAAAGGCCAAAATGCCTATCTAACACTTCATCTGTGCCTCAACAAATCTCATAAAAGACAAAACTTGCTGTCAGGATATACTAATTTTGAGCGAGGTCTCAAAATAATTTGCTGAAAGTGTTGATAAATACCAGTTTGTTCTTGCTTTGTAGGATACTGGAACTAATTTTGAGCGCCGATTTTTCCGAATCGTTCGTTTTTGAATGTTTTTTCCTCGAAAGCCGGTTTTACCATAGACATTTGTAGTCGATATGCAGCTGAGCAGAATATGGGAGCCAAACTGGTTGCGACTCGTTTTTGTTAAGTTAAATGCATCGTAGTACTGTTGAATAATCCTCGTGTCACGGCATACTATGTGAAGTATTTTAGGGAGCGAGATGATAAAATAGAGCGGCTTTGTGGTGTGATTAGTGAGCTCAACGATGAAGAAGAAGAACAAATACTGAATCCAGATTAAATGACTTTTCGGTTATGTATAGCTTGGGGTACAAATATTTCATATTAAAACCATTACTTTTGTACACAACTTGTGTTCAGAAAGAAATGCGCTCAGTTGTGGATGGGTCCTGGAACGTATATTAACCATGACTGCCGTCATAGTTGTCGTTTCGTTCCTAATGGGCACACCGCCTATATCCAGGTACTATCTGCCATATCTTAATGCCTTTTTTCTAGATCAAGTCTTTTTGAATCGAAATCGGTTTTCTTCGAAAACATGGCTGTGGAAAGGTTTTAGTAAAATTCAGACTTTGCGTGAATTGAAACCTGGCGATGAAATCACTTGCTTCTACGGGGAAGATTTTTTTGGCGAAGGAAATGAGAAATGCGAATGTATCACTTGTGAGAGGTGGAGTTGCTCAGAGATACTGATGACTGATCAAACAGAATTCCTTCATTTAACCATTTTTAGCGGTGGTAGATGTTATGGATATACCAAATGATGTAAAGTGATGTGCAGAACTTTTGCATCTGACGGGACTGGAATCCGCATTTCATCCCATCAAGGACCGGCGCCTGTTGTGCCTTTTTTTCTATGCTACAACGAATCTGTCTGTCAGCAACCGACCGTCACGGTTTTGTCTGATTGGTGGTATCGATATTGAATCTACTCACATTGACAGATAATGGGTATTGAATGACCACATTCTTGATGGTTAATCACTGAAGATAGATGCTTTGGAGAGCGAAAGAGCAGTGGCAAAAGGTTTCGTTAGTGTAACGAGTTAGAGCACGTGCCCTTCGGATAAGGTAAATTGCGAATTCGAATCCCGCCTTACACAAAACTTTCGAACATCACTCCACATCATTAGGGATGTTAATGACTATTTAACTATTCCTTATGAAGCTTTTTACAATTTCTATCTAGGCATACATTTATAGTGTGAGATCGATGGATTGTGAGGAAAGTACGACTGATACATAACTTCAATCTATTTTAGTCAGTTATCTGAGTCATTTCAATATAGAACTGTTACAGACGTGGTGAGGGAGTGTTTGCGAGTCGAGAAGAAAATACTGACAACTCATCGGGAAGCAGTATAGAAATTGACGATCCGAATACATCTTCACAGCAAAAACATGGCCTCCGTGAAACGGAATCTCGTCTCTATCGATCTGGTCTTACAATGTGACACAGATCTAAGACTTTTTCTAGTCTCGTGCAAACCACTTACGTTTCTTTGAAATGCAGTGGCCTTAAGAGTTCTTCACTCATTCTCGGAGATTGTGCTGATACGTTCAGTAAGGAAAGACCTTAGTTATTCAAGGTCTGTTGTGCACTACGATAAGCTTCTGTTTTCAGTTTGTTATTTTGAAACAACGTTCCCATAAATTCAGTGAGCTTATAGAGCTGTCTTTATCAGCTTATTGGTCTAACTTTGCCCATTTTTATGGAATTGAGTGGTTCATAGATCATTTTGCTCTTGAATAATATTGAAACTAGTACAGAGTAATTCACAAACATCTGATTATTCTAGTGCTATTCTTTACGACCGCTTATGAAACCAAGGAGTTTCAGTTTGCTGTTTCAGCACCGCTGCTCTCCTGGGTTTAAATCATTTGAAAGTTATTTAGCTTATCTATTTTCCGTGATCTTTCTTGCCCTATCTCACAGGTTTTGGGCGTTATGTAGCAAACAGTTCAACGTTTTTATTTCTTTCATGTTGCATATAGATTCATTGATTCTGGTCATGTGAGGTATCCATGTTCACACGCTATCATACATTGGCATGTTTTGATTAATATCGAATCCATGTCGTACATACGCTTGTTTCTGAGTAAGTAGACTAGTTTTTTGAAAGACTGCTAGCGATTTTCTACATAAAGATCTCTGTTCCACATTGCGCAGGTAAGCTGCCAACATAGGACGTTGAGTTCTTTGCTATCTGCCCAGCTTGCTCATCAATAATGAGTAATATCAGCGATAGAAGTCATATTTTGTAAAGTGTAGTGTGGTAGTAAAATTGGTACGCTTTTTAACTAGCGTAATTCATCGCATCCAGTATTATTATAATCATTATTAATTGTTATCAAGTCGGCACAAATCGGTCAATGGATCCATGTTCCAACTCTTTATAAACAAGGATTGTTTTTGCTTTTTACTTTCTACTTTTACAAACCATTTGATAGCTTAAATCATAGTGATTCCATTACTACCGCTTAATTTCTGAAAAAAATGTTTCATGCGCTGTAGCAGCGAAAATAGAATGGTTTTACGAGCTTGGACAGCGTGTGGGAATAGGATTTTAGAACATTCGCAACAAATGGCATCGAGGTGGCTAAGGTTTGTAGAGGCTTTTTCTACAGATTTTCACTAATTATATGACAGATTAAATTCTAATGGTTTTGAGGGTTAATTTAGTTCGTGGGAAAGTTTCCATAGAGCGCTGGAAAAGAGGAAAGAAGATAATGTTGCGTACTCTAAAATTCAGTCTTCTTAGGCTCAGTAGTGGGTTTACTCCAGATCATCGAGGGTAAATCTACTCTAGACTCATAGAACGATAGACGAGGTTCTTGTATAATTCTAATGCAGAAACTTAAAAATTTCCATGAAACGGAAAAGAAGTTTCAGATAAATAAGTAGACACGCGGTAAGCCGATTGTGGAACTCAATTTTACTCTCGTTGATACAAGGCAGTAAGACTTTTCAGGAAGCTAGCGCACTGTTGGAATCACCTAGATCTAAGCTACCGAAAGACTGCTAGAAGTTTGAAGAGAGAGCAGGAAAATCTTGTCTCTAGAGGCTAAGAAGTCATTTACGATAACCGACTTGTATCGAATAATCTTATATTTTTTGAATCTTTCTATTCCACAATGTTCTCTTTCTCTGTAGTGTGTTAACTTTCTCTAGCAACAGTTTCGGGCCACAAACGTTCGTCGCAATGGCAATTTTTCCAAGTTAAAGCGTAAGGAGCAGCTTCGGAAAAGGCTTTATTTCATAGAAACCACAGATCGTGAGAAGTACAACCGTGTGTAGATTTGCAAGTATGTAAGAATTATAAATGTGATTTACGGTTTTTCTTTGTATTCATGTAAACATTAATAGACTGCAAATTGTTAATAGTAAAATAAACTTTTTTTGAGCAGATGTTCAAAACATTGGTGGACAGCTACACTAGTAATAAAGCTAGAAAACTTAATATGTAGAGTAACGATCGAAAATGTTTTGAGGTACTTTTCCGTTATCCGTACCCTATTTTGACTCCTTAGGAAAAGCACAGTTTATAGGGTTTTTTAAAGTTTTAGTTTTCAATTATAATTTAAATCAAAAGAATATGAGATGTATATTTTATTTTCAATATGCTCCAATATCACTATGAAATAGCATGAACAAAATTTTGATTCGCATTCAAATATATCTCGCTGAACAAAGCTACGTCTTCAGACTTTCAAAAACTAATCGATAGAATGGTGTATTTGGTTTTTAGAACGGACTTCTTAATGGGCTGTAACAACAAGAAGAAGATCGTGTTCGCGACCTTAGATTATTTTCGTCATCTGCACCTTCCTGCGATCCCTTGAGAAAAACGCGCCTTTTGCTTTCTTCTCAAGATTCGAAAATTATGTAGTAGCACAAATTTCATAGGTTTCAGTGGTGTATTTTAGTTTCTATATGACTTTATTAATGCACTGTAGCAGCAAACATAAACTTATGTTTCTCGCTGAACAAGGCTTTTTCTTCAGACTTAGCAATCATTCGATAGCTTAAATTTCGTTAATTCCAATACTGCTTGGCCTTGAGAGGGCCTTTTTAGTGCCTCGTGGCAGCCAAGAGAGCTTTAGGTTTCGCGCAGCGCAACATGGGCACCAAGTCACCGTGCTTTGCCGGTATGTGAATAGGGATTTCGCAACAAAGGCGCTGAACCAACGTGGTTTTCCAGTACAAGTTCTTTTGATCTTAGCTATTGACGCAGTCCCGTAAACAATTGAAAAATGTGTTTTTCTTTCTAATAGTCGAAACAGGATACGGATAACGAAAAAGTAACTATTTCAATGTCAGCTTGACTCGTTTCTAACTTCACGTTTGACTAAAAATCTATTCACGTCGGCGCATAGTGCCAAGGGACGAGTAGTAAGTAATGTTGCAACATCAAAACTTTCGTCATGAAGAAGGCAACCCTTGTAGATTTATCTTTCCAAGGGGGAGGTAGGTGTGATGATTGAAGAATATCTCTTCGTTACGGTTCGATAATTTGTAGAAAACTATGCGTAAGGAAAACTATAGTTTTGAAATAGTCATAGTCGTCATTCTAGTTGAAAATGAGTGGCGACCAATATTTGGAATCATTCAGTGAGAGGGTACACGTGTATCACCTGTCGTCCCGTTGATCGTCGATTGACTCGAGAGGGCAACAGTTGTTACTTCTACCACTTCAACTTTTCCTTATCGCGTGCAAGACTAGTCCTAGTCGCTCTAAGAATCAGCTGAGCATCATGTCTTTCTTCTAAGCTTTAGTGGAAATCGGACTATCTGGTCGGAACTTATCCTGTGGTGAGCTTGACATTCTGAGGAATCCGTCTGAAACAGTTCTCGCTCATCTGTTGTCGTTAGAGTGCTTTACGTATCTGGCCCCACTTATCTCCGATAACTTGGTGTGTGGAATGGCATCTTTGATTTGTACGATCGTTGAAATAGGTCAGAACTTCGATTCCTCTTTCTCATCTGCAAGGTGCGGGTACTCCTAGCATCGACCTTTTGATTACGCTCACATTAAAGCCAAGTGATCTTTCATCCTGCTTACGTAGCGAATTTTTCTGGTGAATACGTCAGGGCTGGATTAACCGGTGAGTCAAAAAGGTGGGCATGGAGTCGCATGTTTTATGTTTTTTCACAACATCCTCGACTCTTTTTAAGGCTATCCAAGTCATGCGATTCCTTGTGCTCAAAACCTGGAGCTGGGTCTTTATCATGTTGACTTCACGACCTGGATGGACGTGGCTGGAGCATTCGAAAATTTTGGTTTCGTTTAGCGTGAATGGAGAATTTAGAACTCATCCGTTCCTCATAAACATTGTTTCCATTAGTTTTACTCGGAGACCAATCTTTCCACAGGCGCCGAAATTGGTCAACATTTGTTCCGCTTGCTTGATACTTAGTGTTATAAAAACAATGTCATCAACGAAGCAACTATTTTTTTTTTGTCGGCCGTCGATTTTCCTTCAGTATTGTCCCATTCTAATGTTGATGTCGACTGATTATGAAAATTATATAGAAACAGTTTTGGAATAAAATTATACCACCATTAGTCGCAAGTCTTGAAATAATTCAAACCTCGTCATATGCAAGAACTTCTCAAAAAGTGTTATTCATTAGAATAACTAACGGAATTTTTGGCCTTTATTTTACATATTTTACCACTTCGTTCTAGTAAACGCAATGGATCCTAATAAATCTTCCGCAACAGTTTTCAGGTACTACATAAATATGTACAAAGTTCAAAACGTTTCAAGGTTCCCTAGTGGGACGACTACCACTCTCGCGATTACAGGTATAAAGAAGCGATCGTTCACAATTTTAGAAGCTATCCATGAGAAGTGCGTCAGCCGTGATAAATTCGCCAACTTAGAAAAAGCAGACATTTTTCGTTTTTCCTTTCGTTTCGACTTTAGCCAATCCTCTCAGGGCGCTCAATCCCTTATACTGAGAGTAGGCGACGATGAACATTTTACACTGTATGTCAGGTGAAATTATCACTGATTGAGCAGTGTTGTGCACTCGATTGCTCTTGGCTGGTATCTTCAATATATCATACCTTCCGTTTCGAGTGTTTTCTTGAGACCACGCTCAAATTTCAACATATCTCGTTATTATTATTACTTACTTCATTATTTTTCGTTTTTACTCCCACTCAGCGGCTTTCATAGCGGATATGGGAACATTTTAAGAATAAAGCAGATTTATTCTTGAAAATTAAAAAAATAAAAAATGTTATGTTAGAGTACTCAAGCCTGAATGCCTGAACAAATGAACTTGTAAGATGATTCATCTCTTTTCGATGCCACTCGCTCAGCTTCAGCTGCCAGATATGACACTTCTAGGTGGGTGGATGAGTACACTTACAGCTACGCTTTAAAATGTGTTGCCATGACACTAATTTCAAATTTTTCACTTCGAATTTTTATTGTTTCCATTCTTTGCACTCCTTCTCCAACATGTTCTTTTATGGCGAGTAGTAGGCAACAGTTTTCCAAATTATACGCGAAAAGGATTTCTTTTTCGGAATTTATATACAAAATTCCTCACTTCTAATAAGATTATTGAACACAAATTCATCACAATGTAAGTTCAATTTTAGTTTCCGCCGACGGACCCGATGCTCACATTCGCACGGCTGTGTTCATAACATTTTGTCACATGAATTTCGGTATTTTTTTTGCAAAACAAGATACACGAAGTAACTGGTCGTTCAAACCATCAGAGTTTCTGAAATGGACAAGTGGGTGCCGTTGATAGCTGTTGCAACCGTCTCACATTTCTTCTTCTGTGCACCATAAGCAGAGCAAGTTCCCGTCACTGTGATATTGAAGATAATACAACCGCTTTCCTTCATTTCTACTACAAAAACCTATAAGTTCTAAGAAGGGATTTTCCTCTGTCACAGTGCAGAGCGGGAAGAAAATACTAAAAGTTCTGAGCACTAATTTACTTTTATTCTTCAAAACCCTCCAGATTATCATTTAACACATTGTATGTATATAATTGTGGGATAAAAGATGCAAAATCAATTGAAAAAAAATAATAATGACCTTAGAGGTGTCAAAGGCATTATGATAGTTTCCCTCATATTTTCACACACTTTCCAAGAAATTTCTGGGCTGTTTCCTATCAGAAAAGTTAAGTATTAATCTGTGTTTAAAAGCCCTTGGACGTTTACCTAAGACTGTTTTAATGTATGTACAATACTGGAGACCTACGATCTTACCCTGGACCAAAAACTTTCTGACATAGCAATGGTTCATAAGTGGCATCAGATTGAAGTCGACCCAAAATGTTCGAGATTACAGAATTAGGTAAGAGTGCGCTACGACCATGGCGTTCAAGACATCGATGACCTGAGAGGCAAATCCTTTGACTAGTTCAAATAGTTGGTTTCAAAGTGGTTCAAGTAAACTTGTGCGAAGTTACGCAGGGCATGTTTGCACTAGCAGCTCACCTCCTACGCCATTCTAGTATCCATGACAAAACTTTTGCGTCTAAAAATTGTAAGCTCACTGTTTGTATCGAAAGTGTACTACAATGCCTGGATCGTCCTTTTCCAGGAGCCATGCCAAAAACTGGGTAAAAGCTTCGTTTTTATCAGTGTAAACCATGTTCACAGATAGGCTGAAGCCGATGACAGTGAAACTTCTAGTGCTCGCGGTAACGAATTCCATAGTTTTTGGAGTGAATGGGTAAAATTCAAACACTATAATGATTTATTTTGAAAACCAACTTTCGTTTAACCTCAGCATTACCATTCAATGACAGTTTACCTTATCGTTCAACTATCACCACGAATAAGATAGATGAATAAACTATAATCGGCTAGCGTTTTGCCGTTTACTTCAGAGCCGATTACTATGGTCTACTGTTCACAGCCTTGTCCTCGTCATGGATTATAGTCTCCGTTGTCTGGAGAAGACAAAGAGGTGAAAAGATAGCGTAGTAAAGTTTATCATCAACGTCGTTGTATTAGCTGAAATAAAAAAGTCACTATGTTGAAAAAATCTGAGTTTTTTTCCTGTTCAGTATTAAAAGCCACCCGTTAAAAAGCTCAAAATACGACAGCTACTGAGTACTGATGGAGTGTTAGATATTTCCATTGCACTTTGATGGTTTATTCGTCCGTCTTCACAAGGTTTTTTTCACTGTGCGGATCGTAGTACTTCTAGCGTTTTAAGTCTTCTTCTTGAACGTCGTCGAATACTGGTTGAGATCACTCGGCCATGGTGCTCCCATTTTAATTTCAATTGGTGTTGAGAAATCATCTAACGCTGAGATTTATAGTAACACCATGATAATCTTTTCCTTATTACTTTAACTTGCAGGCACCACTCCACATCAAAACACTTAAATTGTGGCTAGCATCGAAATCATGAGAGGGCCGATCGGATCATCCGCCTAGACTGAACGAGTATTCATTTTCGCCTTCTAAAAATCTAAACAAACATTGTAGGCTTGACTGAAATCAATTTTTTTCTAAAAGCTCCAGGGCATGCATTTCGAGTTAAAAGGGTATCGCTTAATGAGGTGAGAAAATGCATGTCAAATATTGAATGTCACTGAACTGCGTGTAAGAGACTACTTGAAAATGAATGTGGCATTCCTCAAATAAAATACCTTAAACTGTGAGCGTGGCTTCCTTTTTTGATTCTGCGACATAAAATCCCAATTTTCGTAAATGTAAAATAATTGCAATCGACGAAATTCCGAAATTATAATCGAGAGAAAATTTGCAAAAGAAGACATCGATTGGACAAAATCGAACTGCAATGTTCGTTGCGAAGCGTTTTTGGCATCAAAGTTCTAGAACTCAAAAATCGCGTTGTTGAGCTTTGATATGCTCAATAGCCTTTCACAATGAGTACGCCTACAAAATAGTCTGTGTAAACGGAGAGCTCAACTGATAGCCAAATCAAGAACTTCCATAGAGTTTTGCTTGATGGTTGAGAAACAAGCTGGGAATGGGATGTTGCAGAAAATCCACCAATATGAGGAAGCTAACGGGAAACCATGTCAGAACTGGGTTGAGAAAAGCAATTTTATGAAGGTATAAGGTGTTGTCGCAAGGTAAAAGAATATTACACTGCCATCATATCGAAGTGGAAAGTATAGTGAACATATTTAAGAGCACAAGTGGTGGGACGCTGGAAAAACTGCTATCCTTCTTGAACGTTTCAGTTTTCTCATCAAGGTGGATGTTCACGATACGTCATCAGTTCCTCGAAATTTTCATATGATGCGGATGCAAAACAAAATTTTTTATTGCACAATCTGTGCACTAAAGTTTTATTTTAATTGAAAAACGGTTACAGACTTTCCAGTGGTCCGTCTCACTTTTACGTATATCTCTGAAAAATCACCCAAAAATCTGAAGCGCTGTTTTCCTATGATAAGCAATCATTTGAACTGGACCATTATATCAGGCTTCAAAGTGATCAAGAAATTAAAACCCACAATAGCGCTCTAAAGCAAATGCTGCTGTCTTACAAGAAAAACAGTTGTTTAAATTACAGTTTGTTGAAAAACAATTTGTATGCAATATGATCTTGATACTCTCGCCACTGTGTTATAGTGCCACCTGTTTTCCAATTCATAAAAGTGCTACATAGCACATGGTTTCAATTTCGAATATTAAAGAATTCATTACTGGGAGCTTCACCTCCATTGAATTGGAAAAAACTGCATTTCAATGGACTGTTACAAGACTTCGCTTTAAGACAATATTATCTGGTAACATAATATGAGCCCTCCATGAGATGCCATAACAGACCTCATGAAAAGCTCAAAGTATGTCATCATATTATTTTGTTTTTGAGCGAGGTCTTGACTTAGGCGATTGTAAAGTATTGTCACATATGCAGCAACCATATACCATGCAATCGACAATTAATCACTTTGAAAGACCGCCTCGATGATTGCTTCACCGTACGCCGAGTGTAAAAAATTTGCTGTCGATTCCTCTGTATATGGGGTATCCCGAGCAACTAAATGAACGAAAAGGCACCGCGCAAGTGACGAGGATGGAAGGCCAAAACAAGTGTCTGGCGCTTCAAAAGTGCCATAACTGACCTCATAAAATCTCGAAATACAATGTCGAATCGAAAAAATGTTTTGAAAAGCTTTTTTCCAGTGTAGGAACTTCGCCGCAGTAGTGAATCAGCGTGGTGCCATGGGATTGAAAGTTTCATTTAGTTTAGTTCCAACGCGTTAGCCAAAATCCTTCACCTTAGTCTAATAAATTCTGCTTCGTCTATTTGCGGATGGCAAAGCGGAAACATCGTCAGCGCTGTGTAATCGTGCGCCTTGTTATGAGTTTTCCTTATGATGAATGCTTGAAGACAAGCAGTTCCGTGTTGCACCAGTTCTGTGTCGTTTTAGTTAATTTTTTGAGCGAAGAAGAGCTTCGCTTAAGTGTTCTCTTCGCACATTCATTACTGTACTGTACTAAATCAGCGAATTGCGAACCCTGCAATAACAAAACTACTTTACTGAAGGTCATACAAGCATGAGTGTTTTGCAACGTCATTCTGAGTGTTTACCACCGCCTGTGGCACCTGTCGTTGCGCTGATCGGCGAGTTACCCAGGCAGAAGCCTGTATGCTTTTTCTCCGTTTGCATGAAAAAGTCCGAGTGGATCCTCTTCGCCATAGAGATTATAGAGATTCTGTGAGTATCACATCCTTGCTTGAGGCTTTTTGTAAAGAAATCAAAGCGTTTCGCAAAATTCGGCCAGTTACGGCTTTCAATAATCGTTTGTCGCTAAAAGGCATTTAGTATCTGGCTGACTCATCTTCGACAGCTCAAAGATCAGAACGGCGTCTTTTTTCTCCATCTGCGAGATATGAGGTGATTTCTAGCAGTGGTATGATATTGAAATATTCATCTAAGAAGAATGAGTGGCACGAAAGAACTCACCTTAGGCGGCAGTTATACCCACACACCTTAATAGGAGCACGTGCTTCACTTTACCGCCAGGGTCACCGCTTCGCACTACTCTTTCTTCGACATGAACATTTGAAGCTGTCTGTACCCAACCTTTAACGGGTTTGGTCTGGTAAGCACATTTTGACTTTGGACCCAATTGTGTAACAACTTTTTCTTTTTTCGAGTATTTTTGAGACCTCGCTCATAATCAATATGATCTGTTCGGCGTCGGTTCCTCCATGTAGAGGATATCTGCTTCGGAACTGATTGGACTAATAGACAGCGTGTAACTGGCGAGGCTGTAATGCCGAAACACGTGTCTTGCACTGAATGAGCACCTTAGAAGACCTCATGAAAGGCTCATAAAGTCCTATTTGATTAGCTTTTATGTATTAGATCGGTGCAAATGTAACTGCGGTTTCTGATCGTGCTGAAGCTGCAGTTACTTCAGAAAATTTGCTTCAAAAGGCGACGATTGTAGAATGACCGACAATGAATTCTTGTGCAGCATCTCCTGTAGGTTCAATGGGGTTGGCTTTGATGAGTACCTTCAAGGATTTTTTCGTAAAATACGCCTTTTATCTTCAAAACACTCGTCTAATTTACAACGTTTCTAAAAACTCCAAAGCCACTGTACGTTCCTTAGCAGTTCCTGGCTCAAACGCGCTGCTGATACCGCAAGTTGTCTCTGCTGCCTTACGATCCATTTTAAACTCGGATGAAGAATTTACTCAAAATTGCTTCTTGTCTAGCATCCTTTCCATAGTCCAAAATAAATGTAAAATAAACAGCAAGTAATACGTCATTAGCAAAAAGAAAAAAAAACATCCAGCGAGAAGTGCCCATTGAAAGGATGTATGACATAGCCACAATTTTTTGAGAATGTATTTCAATATAGAATGATTAATTTCACAATCCGAAATCGTAATTCTCTCTGCAGCAATCTAATATATAAGGAACGGTGATTACTATGAAGCGTCGTTCTGGAAAATCTTTTGATGTATGAATGCTAAGGTTCTTCAGTAACGTTCTTGAGTAGAAAAACTTTATATTTCGTTCGCAGGTAAATTGATTTAGAAGGTGTTACCACGGAGTCCACCTCTGTAATCGGTTGGATAATTATTACGTGATGATTAGAATTTCTATGACTGTCTACCGCTTGGTTCATTTTCGGATTACTTGAGAGAACTTTTAATGTGGAAAGAGTCTCATTGATTCTTCGCTCTAGCTCAACAACTAAATTTCCATACTTAAGTATAGGGTAGTTGTGCCTTTGCCACTCATTATCTTCCTTGAAAGATGTTCTCTCTTGAATACAGTTATAATTTCGGCGTTTTGTCGATTACGAATGTTTTGATCTTAGGAAAACCGAAATTTTGTGTCGCAGCATCATAAGTGAGATGGGGGACCTAAATTTGGGCCGCGCTGCTTGAGAAATTGTCATGTTTACTGGAATTTCTGTTTGAATGGTTATTTCTGCATCTTACTGCCATTTGTCACATGACGCACATTTCAGCTCATTAACAGATTCTTGCGTAATCACTCACTAAACTTGCTTCATAAGATTCTGCCTTGAACCAAAATGAGAATTCATAGAGATTCTGGAACATTTAACGAGTAGTCAAGATGACGTTACTTATGTAAAGTGCTGAGTGCTAAATACGTTATCCTGTTAGTCATATAATGCAAAAACTGGGAGATATGATTCAGTTGAATCTGTAATAATTGCTTAGACATTCAGGAGACAAAAATGAATATTTTCATGACCGGGGTACATTTAACAGCGGCTTAGACATTTGATTCCAAAACCTTTTGAAGCGGAAATTGTCGTTCGTATTGTCATTTGAAGTTCTTATCTACTGATATTCCGTAGAAGTGCAGTTGTGATTTTGGAGTCTTGTCATTTGAGAGCACTTTATTTTCGGGACTGTAATGACGTAATTTTTTCAGTTGAGTCTACAATATCTGCTCAAATCACTGCGAGGCAATATTGAAAATCCTTGCAGACATGGGGGAAAGTTTGATAGGTGCTATCATGATATCGCTGCTAATTACAATCTCGAGAGTGCTGGGATGTGGAGTAATGCCTTCGGGTCAAGGTAATGAACCGAAGATTGTTTAGTACCGAAATAATTCCATCTTTACACGCAATTTATAAACTTCAGTGATAATGGATGTATATAAATCATCATTTGAACTCAAGAGCAGCTTTACTCTGAGATTTTTGATAAATGGATTCCGAATTCCAAGTTCGAAGATTAAATGTCATGCATCCTTGAAGACCATTCAACGTAATAATGCATCGTTCAGCTATTGGATTGTTCCATATTATCCTACACTTTTCGACACTTGATAACTCATTTGTTATTCATGTGAGCAAAACAATTAATCAGCCATATCTGTGGCAAGACATCGTGTGTAGGTACGCTGGCAATCAGTGATTATTTCACTTGTCGGCAGCGTAATTCGCCGTCGCCCCTATTTCTACGATAGGGGCGAATAGGAAAAGCACTGATGATGGCGAAACCGTCGACACGCGCGTCTGCCGAACTGTCGCCGCAGATAAATTTGTCACCAAAAATGTAAAAGACGTCCAAAAGCATTCTCAAAGACGATATATGATTGTTTTGGTAAGGTTTTTGATAAACGGTCGATTGAAGAAGATTCAATCAGCAGTATGATTAGTGATATTGACCATTTGCTGGGCACAGATTGTACGCCTTCCTCCTACGACGATTGAGTTTGCGAACAGAGAAGTCAGTGAGGCTATTTATGGGCCGGTTGCAGTCTTTGAATTTCTTCCCACACAGACTCTCTTAGGAAGCGGAAAGGATGATAGCGCAATGGAGCAATATCAGGGCTATACGGTGGATGTTGTCGCTGTTAAGCTTCTTTAAAATCAGACGAGTCGACTCTGCATTGTGATGTGATTTGTCTATACAAGAGATGTTCATCGCGATATCGCTTTGCGCTAGCCCATTTCATTTAAGTGGTAAGCGATGGTGCTACGGCAGTATCTAAATGTCTGTTTGATTTATCAGAACAGTCTCCTATATATCACAACCTTGAGAGCAACTCAGTTTGGAACAGAGGAAAAAATTGGATAAGACGATGAAGCAATAAATCTTAAGCGAAACTCAATATTATCTGAAAGCGCTGCAAAATTTCGTTACAGCGAGCACCAGGACGTTCACCGTCAGTGGCATCACATCTTTGCCAGTTGCAATGGCTTACTCTAACAAACCCGATGTTTCTGCTCAAGTTCCTGGCATCGCAACTACCAGGGATGGAGCTAAAGCATTTGTATCACGTCTTGTAATGCAAACAGTAAGCTTACAACTCTGAGTCTTTAACTTTTCTTCCCCCAGAGTACTCGTGAAGGCTAAAAAAGTGAGCTTCGATTTTTGGACCTCGTCACTTTCTTAGTGCTATCATGGCTTTCATCGTCTGCAAAATTTGATTGGAAACACTTCTTAGTGAACTGTGCCAAGCAGTAAGAATTTGTTCTTCAGGTCGTTGACGTTCTCGAAAGCCAAGCTCGCAGTGCACTCCTACCTGATGTTGTAATCTCGGCCATTTTGGGTCAACTGAGTGTAAGAGTCACTTACGAACCACTGCCTTGCCAGATGGTTGTTCTTGGCGTTACGACGGAAACCAGTGAGTCTTTATTAATAAATATCTATTCAAAAGATTTCAAGCAGATTCATAGCATTCACTGTCTATTCACTTCATCACTCCGCTTCATGTGACTCGCATCAGAATGTTCTTTCTACGGCGCAGCTCCTAGTAACTTCAACATCTAAATCGTCTCTTCGCTTGCTTGAATTTCATAATTTTCACAAACGTTGTAGAATGCTGGTCGAGAATGTTTCGTTGTATTCTCAATATAGCCGGGCTGGTATTTCGTATGCGTCCGTTATTGGTTGTTGGATGGAGAGTATGTGGAAGCCGTGGGATCAAATCCGCTTCTAGCCGTGTCAGGCATACCACCACTCGGCCCCAGACCCATCTATTTTATGATCTCCCAAAAAATTCTATGAAACTGATAGGAATTTCTTTAAAAATTTGTCCAGAACAGTTTTTTACGTCTTTTTCTGGAAAGGACCTAAATTAAAGTGTCGGTTGATCGTTGGAGAGTTTTGAAAAATCAATGTTTGAAATGTTCTTTACTCTTCTCAACTCCAACTCATTGGTATTCAAAAGAAGTTATGCTCTTGAGGCTCGTAATTCCTTCCAGTGCTGATGAAGAATGATCAGTTCTGCATCATCGTTGATAACACGGTGACGGGAATTTGCACTGGAAAAATGGATAGGAGGATGCGTGGCATGTGTACCGAACCAAACAAGGCGACAATAGGGCCTGTTCCCACCAATCACACTTCAATTTCAGGAACTCTCATGGTATGAACAGCTTTTTTGCCATAGAACACCGTTACTGTGAGAAGAATTTGTGTAGACCACGAATATCATCATGGCAAATTGGTCGAGACAGATGTGGCAAAGTGTGCTAAACAGAGCGATTCGAATGTTGGCATCTGGTCCATTTAAATCGCATTTCTTCTCGGTAACGGGCAATGTTGGTGGAAGCTAAAATTTAACAGTTTTATGTTCCACATCAATATTTCTAGTCGATCGATGTTTTTCGTTGTGGCATCCAAACAGCTATAAACTAGCTTATCACATAAGTGTTGACTAATCAGAGCAGTGAGATAAATTACCTTAAAATGTGCAATGCGATGAATTTCGTTGTAGCGATTTCTTTGAAAAGCAGCTGAGAAGTTAAAATTCAAAAGATACGAGATGTTCATGTCTTTGCTTACAATTCAAGAAAATGTTTTCATTATTGTCTCCCCACTGGCAATAGTGAAGCAGTTGAGACCACAAAAACGAAAGCAACATAAACGATGCAGCAATTACGAAGAGTACACTAATACACAATAGATAATATAACGAAAACGAAGAGAGTATAAATATTGGAAGTGATAAGAAACATTTATATTCAACTGTTGTATAGACCTCGCTCAAAACAATATATAATTCATAACATATCTTGAGTCCTTTGTGAGGGCTATTATGGCACTTAAGCGAGGTCTATAAAAATAATCAAGTATAGAGGTATAATTAGTTTTATCAGTCATGACCGGTCCACTGTTGGTCACTGCAATGTCGGGTATTTCGTCAACTGACATGCGGTGATCATTGGGCTTTGATTCCTTTATATGCAGGGGCATATCCACTGCAG
This sequence comes from Parelaphostrongylus tenuis, assembly GCA_019055375.1. NCBI lineage: Eukaryota > Metazoa > Nematoda > Chromadorea > Rhabditida > Metastrongylidae > Parelaphostrongylus > Parelaphostrongylus tenuis. The sequence goes on along the minus strand of JAHQIW010004113.1, from coordinate 17,939 downwards.
TTGACTGACTGAACCGAAATGCATCGAACTACTGATGAGATTATAAGTCCAAAGCAGGTGCCTAACACTATATAGGTTCTTTAGCACACCTTATGAACGCCTCAAGATATGTTGTCAGATAACAATTCAGTAACTAACTATATACAATATCATAAGAATACTATAACAGATAATAATAACGTACAGTAAACAACAGCAACTGCACTTCGTAATTCAGTGCTGGTGTTTGAGTCTGCTGAATTATTGGGAAAAATTCGTTATCCTGTGAAGAAGTTTTCCATATCCTCTGCAGAGATTAAACAGTAAAAAGAAACGCGGAAGACATTTGAACTTTTTGATTAGCGATCTTTTGAGATGTCTCCGTGGCCGCTGATGTTCTCTGCACGAGTCATTTTCTCTTCGGTGCTTTATTATCGCACATAAAACTGGTATTTCTCAGTTGTTAACTTGGTTTTCCGCCACAGTAGGGATATGATTCGTTAGAAACGTTGCATCAATGGTGCAATTGTATGGATGGTACTCCAACTACAGAGACCACCTTATACGTGTATAGAGAGTTCAGTGAGCATGAAGAGTAACACGAAGGAGAAATTGGGCATAAGAAGGAAAGCAGCAAGGGCCGCACTCGAGCTCTTTGAGAAAGTTACCGTGGAGATAACGGATTCAAAATGCGCGCTGTCCTTTTCAACTCAACAATCCTCCCGGCATTCTGCCATGGAGCAAAGACCTAGGGGTGACAACTTCTAGCTCGTCAATGCTACTGCAGACAACTCACAGTGCGCTCAGTCGATGCCTCTTGAAATTAAGTCGGCACTGACATCACCTAGGCGGCTTGCGCACCTCAGATCTTCGAAACCTATCTCATTTTCACGAATGATCCAGAGGAATCATCATCGATAGCGAAGGACACATGGGCGTCATATAAAAAGAAGAGCAGACGACAGATGGCCGAAACGAACTGTAGAGTGAACTCCGCGAAAAAAAAAACACTTGCCACAAGCACGAGCACCTACATGTCGGGCGAATGTGTTTGTAAAATTTAATCAGCTGTACTCGAAGTTCTCGATGTTTTACAGATTACTGATTGACAGTCGCACCAGCAGCCATGTTCGAATCAAACCACTGCGAACGACAATCGCAAAAAGAAACGAATGGAAAATGTGCTGGGGTCTTCGTGAAGGCGTACTGACCAAGCATCAGAGTGAAAAAGTGTGCTACGAATTTTATCAATAGAGCAATTTGAGCTAAACAGGGAGATTCTTTTCAAGTTGAATGCGAGGTTATTGAATACAATCTATCCGATAAGCTAACGTTTCGGCGGTATTGCACTTTTGAAAGCTTATCATATTGCCTACAACTCAGCCACTCAAACATCTCTTTCGGGTAGGTGCAAAGTAACTGAGGTTTCAGACTGTGAATTACAGATCATTATAACTAGACTCACATTTTTATTGACGAAAAACGTAGCATGACAATCAACCATTTGCTAACGAAAAATAAGCTTGCTTGTTTTTGTGGCATGAAAATCGATGCTTCGGAATTCGACAAGCTTTTGTAAACTTTTCCGCATCCTCTTGGTTGTGGAAGCATTTTCCCTATAGAAACTTGTCGAGATGTTTAGAAGAAGTGATAGACGGTCGTCGCGAGTTCCACCAAATTTGGAAGGTAAGCTGAAACATCTTTATTTCACTTAAATAGGCAAACAGCCGTAGAATGGACGGTGCCGAGTTTTTCTGTAGTATGTGAGTAAGTTTTACGAGGTCATCTCCAAAGATTGCTCTTAATTTGTCATTGTCATCTTCTCATGACCAGCCTCTACGTTACACATCTAAAAGGATCTCCTTCTCTACGACACTTTTTGAACCACAACTGCACGATACGTTAGCAATTCCTGGACCAAATGAGTTGTTAATGGTGCAAGTTAATTCTGTTGCTCTACGGCTCCCTCAAACTCATATAAGCAAATCACTTGAATTTGCTTTCTGTCTAATATCTTTTTCATAGACTAGTTAGTATATATATATATATATATATATAAAATAAAAACAGATGATAAGTTTCTGGCAATAGAACGTAAAGCAAGAATTTTGCATTAAAATGACGTATAATGTAAACACATCTAAATAAAATCTAATCCAAAATAAAAAGGCAAATTTTAACAATGCATAGACCGTAATTATTTATGCACCAACTGGTTTTACTCAAAGCGGAAAAGTCACCGAACCTGAATTTCAGTTGCATCAAGCACAAAAACCACTTTTCAACAAATTCAACCTTTTTCTATGAGTCTTTTACTGAGTTGTCCAAGTGGAAGCAGACCGTGAGTAAATCACATGGAGTGGCAATGAATCTCACACATCATAACATTTTATATACTGTATCATATCACGTGCGTAGCTACAAGTTTTTTTCTACGATTAATTTCTGGATTTAAGGCGTTTATCGTAAACGCTTCCAAGATCTTATAAGCGGATATCTTATGTTTCTGTGCGCGGATAGTGACGTCAATTACAAAACCGTCCCGTTATGTGTCTGTATCCTATGATAGCCTTGGAAGCTTCAAAAGGGTCTATTCTGTAAAACACTTGCTTACGCTCAAGTGGTATGGTCTTCTTTAGAGCTTGGAAGAGTCATACTGACATGCAAGATACTCACCCAAGCACTTTCATGATCCAAAAGATAAAACTTGATATATAAATCTTGGATCGCATAACGAGTAGCTTTTTAAAGCAGTGAACGTTTTTGATGATTTGAGATTTTCTATTTAATATGGATACCATAAGCGTAAATCTCTCACGGGTGAGCAATATGTGTGACTCCTGTTAAAATCCTCGGTCTAGGATATGGCGCAAGATCATTCGCGATGACCATGGAACTATCTTTTTGGTCCATTTCTGGATCAGTAGAATTTATCCAGAACGCCAGAATGATTTACCCAAAGTCCTAAGAGCTAAATTTTTAGATTCCCGTACGAGGATGGTAATTTACATGAAAATCTTCCTCCATATATTTCCTTGTCCTATGCACATCCAGTGGGCGTTCAGTTTGGTTATATTTACAGGCAGAGTACTTTTTTTGCACGGACACAGAGTGGTGTACTCGTTTTGTCAGTATAATCGTCTCTGTGCCCTTAGCAAGAGATCAAGCTCTAACGAATTGATGAATATGATAAAAGTTGATGACATGTACAAGGTGATATGGCATATCATGGTGAAACAGCTCATGTTTTCACTTGTCTACATATCAAAGTTCTCTACAGGTATTGAAAAAAGCGGGAAATTTAGGAGGCAGTAAAATAGTTACAAAATTCTTTCATGGAAACAAGTACGTTCCTCAGGTATTCGGAGAATAAAAACCCAACAAAGAAGAAAACTTGACCTACATGTGTTGTTTTACAACCAGCGCTAATATACGCTCTATTTTTTGACACCAAATCGGGGCAAAATAACGTAAAACAATGAACTTACTCAAAAACACCTATCGTAAAATTCCATTGACAAGATCGGTTGTGATGGGAAATATGCGCGTTCACACACTTTCTCCGGAAATTCGTTACACTATTTTCTGTTATGTATGAGATTTTTCGTTTTTTTCACTCTAATTAATACTTTTCCTGGAGAAAATTTATCAAAGCCAAAAACCGCACATGTTTGTTTGCCCTTTTTTGCAAAAACCAAACCTCTCTTATCAATTGGATTTTAGGGCACCTAGCATGGTGGAATCATCATCACTGGTGGAATCATAACAACAATGCATATAGTGTGATGTAAGATAATAACTGAGCATTACGTGACTATTGCGAAATTCCGCATTTGTCAACTCAGCAATCTTTGGTAAAATGGGATCTAAACTATTACAATTAAGTAAACCGTCTCCAATTTGATGCCGGAGTGAATAATCAGTATGTTTGATTTCACGTTTGGCAGGATACACTAAACTGCTAATAGGGCTAACTCCATTTTTTTGTAAAGATTATTAACTATTTAAAATCAGCTAGTATTCTTTCTATCTAACCCCTTTTTAGCGATGGTTTGATTTTACAAATTATACCCGATCATGTTGAGTGATATTCGAAACTTCGCGGCTTGGATAGGAATCGAACCCTCATTTCATACTTTTAAGGGCACGTGCTAATTCATACCAACTATCACTTCTTTATCACCTCCTTTCTAATATGCAAAAAGCGAATGATTTAGAAAAGTTATTTGGTCCAGCTAATTTAACTTGTGAATGTTGAATTTATCGCTGTAGATACCTTGTAGGATTTGATTTGTTACATGATCGTCAAGCAGCAGGTCAATTCGTCGCAAAATTCTCTGCTTCTTGACAACAGCAGGAATTTAAATCGTAAGACAGCATATATATCTCCAAGTTGGAATTTTCTCTGGTGACTATCTGAAAACATCTTAGCCTGGTTGTTTTCAATAACGACACTCAACATGTTGATGGGAGAAAGAAGACAAGCAGCTTTGAGTTGAATCCGAGCGAAGGACCAAGCTTGAACACCTCCGTGAATGAAGACAGCAGCGGAACGAATGGAAAGATTACTGGTGGGAACATGAAACGCGAAAATGGATCATCCACGCATCCAAATGAGTATCGAAAACACTTTACAAATCGTAATTTTTTCTTACGCATAAACCATAAATCGTAATTTTTTCTCACATACCTATAATTTTCAACATGGGAACTTTTCTCTCACGCAAAAACTGGATAGCAGAACTTCTCTTATACATTTTTTCGCATGTCGCCGTCCTCCCACACATATATCACGAACCACTTATTATACGGCTTTAGCCAACGCCCATTACGTTTGTGTGGATCTCAGCAGGCCTTGCTCATATTGTACAACATCTTCGATAAATCAGGATTCTTTTGACTGTAATAGTGTCCTTGGTACAACATCATATACCACTGAATCCTACTTATTCATTTAGACACGTATATCCCAGCTTCACTTGTCTAGCAGGTCTCAGTAAGTCTCTTCTTCTTTCCCTTGCAACTACCATAGTTTTCCTCAACGACATGTTGAACGCTGAAAGAGCTCCTTTTCCTCTTTAAAAACCCGAATTAGCTAAATTAAAACATTCTCAACTCGCAGCTATCCAAATGGCGTAAGCGTTACATGAGACGGCCAAAATATTAGCTGATATCAAAATTTTGAATCTCGAACAGGAGTTGATTCCGCGTCCTAACCACTGAATTATCGGTGCTATTGAGCAGCTCTCACACAACATTTTTGGATATATGGTTATAACATCATAACACTGCTACTAAAGTGGTTAAATTAAGGGATTTCGGACATTAGGTAGGATGCTTCAAGCAATCCCTTTCTGGTAGCAAACTACATCACGAGTACCGCTCGAGAAAGGGTGTATGGGGTCGCCATTCCTTGGAACAGCCCAGTAAACTTATTCATTAGACTATTTTGTCGCACAAACAACATGAATAGGATCTATTTTCTGTCAGGACTATATTTCTGCTTTTGAGAACAGGGCGCTTTCCAGATTTTCCTCAGACTTTCAGTACTGTCAGATTTCAGATAATAGATGCGATAGCAATAGGAATCTTTAGTAGCATGAGACACCCGGACCGGAAGTGAATTACGTGAAATGTAGGAGTCATAGCTAAGCAGAAAATGAACAAAACAGCTGCATTTAGATATCCAAGAATGCTAAGCGATATGCAAGACTTTGTATCACAAAAAGAACGGTAACAGAGCAGAGGCTTCTACAGTGTAGTGGTTAGAACAGCTCCGAAAAGCATGAGACGGACGTTCAACTTCCGCCCAATAATCAAGTTTTTGCATGTCGCTCAACATCCTTGAATATATCGTTATATCGTTATAACACTAATACTTGAGCGATGAAATAAAATTTCCGATGTATCGTAAGTGAAAGTCATCAGTCAAGTGGGGAGACTGAACTGCGCAATATCCCAGCGTAGCTTCCTCAATGAGAATCCACCCTCCTTTTTTATTTCTCCCAAAGAGAAGAATAACTTTTTGACTCTAGCTTGGATAAATGATTCTCAAAGCTTTCATTTACTAATTTATTTTGTCTCTGTGGTTTTGAAATGATTAGATGTCGACGATCAATAAAATATTCCTTTATGACATGGAGTTATTTCTTCTCAGATCTATTTGATTTTTGAATCTCCTTGCTGTTAAGCCAGAAAACAGCTACCAAATCCGTTCACTTTTCTCTCTCTCATCCTGCTGAGGTCAGAGCAAGTCTCAGCACATTTTGCGAATGCGAATAGTTGATGTGCTCCAATACGAATCTTCTGACCTAATAAATGCGGGAATAAGGAGAATTCAAATATTCGCCTACGCAGCAATTCTTGATGCTTCTGCTTTCGTGAGAGGCTGTAGTTTTCTCTTCGTCTGTACTTATTTATTGTCTTCCATAAAAATTTGAAGTGTATTAGAGTTATTTGTGAACTAAGCCTCCATTTAAATTCAGTATTTATCTTGACGAAGAGGTTGCTAATAGTAGAATCTATTCAATAACACTTAGTATTGTAAAGTAATGGCCGATGTTTCGGCGGTCTCGCCTTTCCAATGCCTGGAATGGTCAAATATCTTATGCAAATCCCCTCAAAATTTCTAGAGTTTTTACATTGCATTTTCGCATTGTTATGATGTTCGATATATACCTAGGAGTTGACTGATATACCTAAGAAGAGAAAATTTTCACCTAACACAGAGTGTTTTCGCACTCGATTGCTCGCTGGCTTGTATTTTTATCATATTATACCTTCCTTTCGAGTGCTTTATTAAGATCACGCTCAAATTTCAATAAATCCTTTCATTATTAATTGAGCCAACTTGTCATGTGGTCTGGTAAGGGCTCTTGCACAGCCCGATACACGTGTTTCGTCTTTACAGACTCATCAGACAGTAAAACGTTCGTCGTCGATGACTCTCTATAAGGAGTGTAAGGTTCCCGAGAGAACTGACTATAAAAATATCGACAGACGACGGGTTCTGTCCGACTGACGAGTCTATAAGGACGAAACACGTGTATCGGGCTGTACATGAGCCCTTAACAGACCACATGACAAGTTGGCTCAAATAATAATAAAAGGATTTATTAAAATTGAGCGTGGTCTTAATAAAGCACTCTAAAGGAAGGTATAATACCTAGGAGAATTGAGTGATGAAAAAAATACGGCCTCAGACGGGAGTCGAACTCGCGTTTTATCCATATCCGGGGTTCGACTCCCGTCTGAGGTCGTATTTTTGCTCATCACTCAGTTCTCTTGGGTATGTACAAATCCTCTCAGTCAAACACTTTCGTAACTTCAGCTGGTCAAATTTGATGTTTGATTTTGAAACTCAACGTTATTGGCTTTTTCGGGATACCCATCTTCACGAGTTTCGAGTTGTTCGAAGAGTTCCGGCTACTCCATTGAACCAGTCACATGCAGTCATTCATGGGATGGGAATGTGCCTGGCCCAGATTAGAGAAGACTCGGTAATTTGTAGTTATAAGGGTGCAAATGAAAACCCGACCTCATTCGTTGGAGAGGAACTTTTCATAGGGGTGTTAGTAATCCTACGAAAGCTTAAATCTTTGGCTAGAGCCTCATATGGCCCATTTTCTAAAACACCCTTTTATCACCTGTCACCTGTCGTCCCGTTGATCTTCGAGTGACTCGAGCGGGTACCAGCAACTGTTCCATTTTTCCCTATCGCATGCAAGAGTAGCCCAGTGGGTCCTCCTCGCTCTAGGGATTCGCTGAGCATCATATCTTTCTTCTATCGCTTTCGTGAAGAAATCGGACCAACGGGTCAGTGGTCTTCCTTTAGAGCGCTTGACGTTCCGTGGAATCCAGTCGGTAACGGCTCTCGTCCATCGGTTGTCGTTGAAGCGCATCACGTGCCCGGCCCACCTTATTTTCGATATCCTGGCGTGTAGAACGGCGTCTCTGATTTTTGATCATTGACGTAGGTCGAAACTTCGGATCCTTTCTCTCATTTGCGATATACGGGATACTCCTAGCATCGACCTTTCGACTGCGCGTTCGATAACGCCAAGTGATTCCTGCTTACGATGCGACCAGGTTTCTGCTGCATACGTTAGGGCAGGGATAATTGTCGAGTCGAAAAGGTGGGCACGGAGTCGGATGTTCTTTGTCCTCTTCACTACATCTTCGATGCTCTTAAACGTTCCTCAAGCCACTCGTTTCCTCCTGCTCAACTCTGGGGCTAGGTCGTTCATCATGTTGATTTCACGACCATCGATTTCACCATTTTCGATTTTTTGTTTTTCTTTTTTTCAAAAAGAAACGAATGGAAAATGAGCTGGGGTCCGCATAATTCATGAAGACAGACTGTTCAAATATAAAAGTGAAAACAAAAGTCGATGCTTCGGGATTCGATGAAGTTCCGTGAACTTTTCCGTATCCTGTTGGTTGTGGAAGCATTCTCCCTGTATGAACTTGTCGAGATGTTAGAAGAAGTGATAGACTGTCGGCGCAAGGTCCAACAAATTTGGAAGGTAAGACAAAACATTTTTATTTCACTTAAAGTGGCGAACAATCGTGGATTGGACGGTGTTGAGCTTTTCTATAATATGTGAGTAGGCTTTACGAGGCCATCTGCGAAGTCTGCTCTCAGTTAGTCGTTGTCAACTCCCATGACAGCCACTACGTTACTCATCTAGAAGAGTCTCCTTCTCTACAACACTTTTTGAACCACAACTCACGATACGCTAGGAATTCTTGGACGAAATAAGTTCTTGATGGTGCAAGTTGTTTCTATTGCTCTACGGCTCTCTTAAACTCAAATAAGCAAATCACTTGAATTTGCTATATATATATATATATATATATATATATATATATATATGTTTATATGAAAAACAAGCAATAAGTTACTGACAATAAAACATAAAACAAGAATTTTGCATTATGACGTATAACATAATCACATTCAATTAAGAAAAAAAGGCAAATTCTAACAATGCATGGACCGCAATTATTTATGCACCAACTGATATTACTCAAACCGTAAAAGTCACCGGACCTAAATTTCAGTTGCATCAAGCGCAAGAACCACTTTTCAACTAACTAAACCTTTTTCTACAAGTCTTCTACTGAGATGTCTAAGTGGAAGCAAACCGTGGATAAATCGGATGGAGTGGCAATGAATTTCCCACATCAAATAACAATTTTATATACTGTCTCGTATCACGTGTGTTACAGCAAGTTCTTTCTACAATTGATTTTTGGATTTATGACGTTTATCGGAAATGCTCCTAAGATCTTACGAGCGGATATCTTATGTTTCTGTGCGGAGATGGTGACTTCTATTACAAGTCCGTCCCGTTATGTGTCTGTATCCTATGCTAGCCATGGAGGCTCTAGAAGGACTTGTTCTGTAAAACACGTGCTTACGCTTCAGCGGTATCGCCTTCTTTGGGGCTTATAGGAGTCATACCGACATGCAATGTACCCACCCAAACACTTTCATAATCCAAGAGATAAAACTTGATATACAAATTTTGGGTCGCATAACGAGCGGCATTTTTAAGCAGTGAACGTTTCGATGATTTGAGGTGTTCTAGTTAATGCGGATACCATAAGCATAAAACTCTGATGGGTGAGGAATATGTGTGGCTCCTATTAAAAAATAAGTCGGGATATGGCGCAAGATCACTCGCGATGACCAGGAAACCATCTTTATGATCCACTTCTGGATCAACAGAATTTATCCAGAACGCCAGAATGATTTGCCCAGAGTCCTATGATCTGAATTTTCATATTCCATGCGAGGATGGTAACTTTACATAAAAATCTTCCTCCATACATTTTTGTGTTCTATGAATAGCCAGTGGGCCTTTGGTTTGGTTATGTTTACCCGTAGAGTACTTTTTTTCGTACGGATACAGAGTGATGTACTCGTTTTGTCAGTATGTCAGTATGTATGTCTGTGCCATTAGCAAGAGACTAGGCTCCAACGAATTGATGAAGGCGATAAAAGTTAATGACGTATATGATGTGAAATGGCATATCATAGTGAACCCCTTATGTTTTCACTTGTCTACATATCAAGATTTCTACAGAGAAATTTAGAATGCAGTAAAACAGTTACAAATCCTTCCTGAAGCAAGTACACTCTTCAGATATTCGGAGAATAAAAACCCAACAAAGGAAAAAACTTGACGAATGTGTTGTCGTTTTGCAACCAGTGCTAATATATGCACTTTCTTTTGACTCCAACATGGAGCAAAATAGCGTGAAACAATGAAGTTACTCAAAACACCTACTCTAAATTTCTATGGATAAGAGCGGCTGTGATGGAAAATAGGCGTTTTCACTCACTTTTTCCGGAAATTCGTTACACCCATTTTCTGTTACGTTTGAGATTTTTTGTTTTTCACCCTAATTAATATTCCTATTTTTATTTTTTTAATTATAATTATTCCTAATTAATATTTAGCATATATTCCTCCAACTTGAAAATTCCTCTGGTGACCATCTGAAAACATCTTAGCCTGGTTGTTTTCAATAACGGCTTTTAACATATTGATGGGAGAAGGAAGAGAAGCAGTTTTAAGTTGAATCCGAGCCAAGAACCTAGCTTGAACACCTCCGTAAATGAAGACAGAAACGAACCGAATGGAGAGATCGCTGGTGGCAACATGAGATGCGAAAATGGATCATCTACTCAGCCAAATGAGTATCAAAAACACTTTACAAATCGTAATTTCTTCTCACGCATAAACCATAAATCGTAATTTTTTCGCATCCTTATAATTTTCAGCGTAGAAATTTTCGTCCCACGCAAAAACTGGATAACAAAATTTCTCTCACCCATATTTCACATGTCGCAATTCTTCCACACATATATCACGAACCACTTATAAGGCTTTAGCCGACGCCCATCACGTTTGTGAGGATCTCAGCAGGCCTTGCTCATGTTCCCAAACATCTTCGATAAATTCGAATTTATTTGACTGCAATAGTGCCCTTGGTACATCACTATATACTTCTGAATCTTACTCATTCACTTAGACATGTATATGCCATCTTCGCTTGTCTTGCAGATTTCAGTAAATCTACCCTTCTTGCCTTTGCAACTACCATTCATGGGAATGGTTGAGCTGGTGTGTGGCTTCAGTATAACTTCAAAATTCTACTGTTTCCCTCCTTGACATGTTGAAAGCTGGAAGAGCTTGTTTTCTCTCTAAAAACCTGAATTAGCTAAATTAGAGCATTCTTAACTCGCAACTATCAAAATGGCGTCAGCGTTAGACGAGATGTGCGGAAATGTTAACTGATAGCGAAATTTTGGATCTCGCACAGGAGCTGATTCCGGTCTTAGCGTTTTTAGGCCGCGTGCTAACCACTGAACTATCGGTGCTTCTTGAATAGCTCTTACCCAACATTTTTGGATACATGGTCTTGAATATGACATCATAACACTGCTACCTAAGTGGTTAAATGAAGGATTTTGGTCACTGGGTTGGATACTTCAAGCAATCCTCTCAGGTAGCAAACTTACATCACAGGTAGCGATCGAGAAAGGGTGTATGGGATCGTCATTCCTTGCAACAACCAGTAAACTTAATTATCAAGATATTTTGTTGCACAAACAGCAAAAATAGGATCTTTTTATAGCCAGGACCTTTTTCTGCTTCTTGAGAACAGGGTTCTTTTCAAATTTTCCTCAGACTTTTAGTACTGGATTTCATATAATAAGTACCATAGGAATAGGAATCTTTAGTGACATGAGATAGCCGGACCGGAAGTGACCTGCGTGAGATGTAGGAGTCATGCCTAAGCTGAAAATGAACCAAACAGCTGTATCTATATATCCAAGAATGCTTAGTGGTATGCAAAACTTTCTATCACAAAAAAGAGCGGTAGCAGCGCAGAGGCTTGTATAGTGTAGTGGTTAGAGCAGAACCGAAAAGCGTGAGACGCACGTTCAACTTCCTCCCAATGATCAAGCTTTTGCATATCCCTCAACATCCTTGAATATATCGTTATATCGTCATGACACTGCTACTTGCGAGTTGAAATAAAAATTTTCGATGTATTATAAGTAAAAGTCATCAGTCAAGGTAAAGAGATTGAACTGCGCAATATTCCAGCGCAACTTCCTCAATAAGAATCCCTCCTTTTCTATTTCCCCTAGAGGAAAAAAACCATTAATTCCAGCTCAGATAAATGATTTTCAAAGCTTTTATTTAATTATTTACTTTGTCTCTGTGGTTTTGAGATGATTAGGTGTCGACGATCAATAAAGTATTCTTCTACGACTTGAAATTATTTCTTCTCGGATCTGTTTGACTTTTGGATCTTCTTGATCTTAAGCCGAAAGGAGATACCAAATCCGTCCACTTTTCCCGCATCCTGCTGAGGTCAGAGCATGTCTCCGCACATTTTGCGAGTGCGAATAGTTGATGTGCTCCAATGCGATCGTCTGACCTAATAAATGCGGGAATAGGGCGAATTCAAATGTTCGTCTACGCGAAGCAATTCATTTGGTGGTTCTGCTTTCATGAGAGGAGGTCGTTTTCTCTGTGTCTGTGCTTGTTTATTGTCTCCTATAAAGATTTTAAGTATAAACAGAAAATTTGTAACAACTCGAAAGACTGACTTTCTTGAAACCTCGGCATGTTTAATATAAACCTTTGAAAATCTTGATCTGAAAGCTTAGAAAACTAAGACAGCAACCTCGTGAAGCTTTGAATAAAGATTACTTTTCCAAGCTTTTCTTCTCATTTTCAAATGCATTAGAGTTATTTTTGAGCTTAACCTCCTTCTAAATTCAGTGTTTTTCTTGACGAAGAGGTTGCTAAAAGTAGATTCTATTTAATAACACTTAGTGCAGTGAGGTGAAGACCGATGTTTCGGCGAGCTCGCCTTTCCAATACCTGGAATGGTCAAATATCTTATGCAAATCCTCTCAAAATGTCTAGTGTTTTAACGGCATTTTTCACATTGTTATGATGTTGCATACATACCTAGGAGAATGGAGTGGTGAGCAAGAATACGACCTCAGACGGGAATCGAACCCGCGTTTCGTCCATAACGGGGTTCGACTCCCGTTTGATCTCGTATTTTTGCTCGCCACTCAGTTCTCCTGGGTACGTACAAATCTTCTCATTCAAACACATTCGTAACTTCATCTGGTCAAATTTGAGATTTGATTCTGAAACTTAAAGTTTTTAGCTTTTCAGAAACCCACCGTTTTGATCGTTGGAAGTGTTCCGGCTACTCCATTGGAGACCAGCCGTACGCAGTCATACCGGGATGGAAATGTGCCTGGCTCAGATCAGAGAAAACTTGGTACTTTGTAGTTATAAGGGGACAAATAAATAACCTACCTTATTCGCTGGAGAGAAACTGTTCATAATAAATTTAGTTATCGTACGAAAGCTCAACTCTCTGGCTAGAGGCTCATGTGGCCGGTTTTTCAAAACACCCTTTTATAATGGTGTAAAGTACAAAATAAAATTATGGTTCACACAACTACGCGTTTTTTTATCTCGCTTATATTTCGGTGGATATAACTCCTCCCTCAGACTGCTGCTACTCTTTCGATAGCACAAGTTTCAAAGACCTCAAAAATATGTTTGCTTTTAGGAAAAGCTTTTTGATGGCGTTGTAGGAGAAAGAAAGGCTTTGTGCTTTGATCTTCGCCGGACAGAGCTCTTTCTTTAGACTATTGGGAGTCATTTGATAGAGGAATTTTTTCTCCGCTTTGAAAAAATTCCGGATAAAACGATCGACTTAGATATCACGAAATTTTCTCTACACGTTCATATGCTTTTCGTGCTTCCCGCGAATTATACGCGTGAGAAAAAATGAAGCGCGAGGCGAGTGTGAAACATAATTTTATTTCAAATTTTGTGGCGTTATAAAAAGTTTTTTCTAACGCGGCAACGTGCAGCTGTAGCCAGAATTTGAACCTTTCGAATGCTTACTAACACTCCTATGAAAAATCCTTTCCAGCGAATGAAGTCGGTTTTTCATTTGTACCCTTATAATCAGAAAAAAACTGAAAACTCCATCAATTTCAGCCGCTTATGTGCTCATCAAGAAAAGCCGGACGACTCAATTTATACCGAGATTAATAGATAGTCGGTCTTGAGAATTGCCTCAAATCTTTCATTGTTTTCTTATTCTACGTGATTTCGATTTCGATTTTACAGCACAATTTTACATTTTTAAAGGTTTAACGATACATTGGCGGCGCTAATCTGTCGGTCTCACCTGGATTCAATTCATTCATTGGATTCTACGATAAAAAAGCAGAACAGTGGCCTCGGTATAGTGGTAGAACGCGCTTCTTTGTCATTGAGACGCGGGTTCAACCTCCACGTGAGGTTCAGAACTTTGCATATCACTCAGCATCTTTAAAAGTGTCGTTCTCCGATACTCAGATTTTGGCCAGTTGTTCAACAGTAGCCATATCTGTGTAGCACTTGGTCTTTTGTTCCCTGAGGAGAACAAGCCTAGCTCGTCAACGCCCACGTCTCGAGCCACATTTATAACGTTTGTATGTGCGCAACTGTTATGGCTCGTCTAGCGTTATGATCAAAGGCGCTGTACAACACACACGAGGACGATGGTTCAATCGCGCTCCTTGGTCTCACCAAGTCTTCCATCCGTCCGAGGTCGGTCAATTAGTACCAGACTTGTCTGGGAGGATAGCATCACTGACTTGATACATCAGTAGGTCAGCCGCGAGCCACTGTAAAAGCTAGATATGCATTCACTAACCTTATCCGCTTGACCTCCACAAAGCCATGCTGAGCGTGTCGGCCAGCGTGGGTCCGCAAAAGTCAACGTGCTAAACGATGCTACGAATAGAGGGGAACGCATGGTGCAGCCTTCAAGGATTGATCGACGACAAGAACTGCAGAGCTTTTGTCCTCCATGTCAGTCATGTCGGGTCAAGTCAGATCCTGTCAAAACTTTCATTGGTAGGCGATTATAAAGTCGACAAACGTCCAGTCTCAGTTTTCTCAGCACCGATCATCATCTGAGACGTCGGATGTCCACAGTCGACGTCCACTCCATCTTCCAATGTAGGCGATCTTCAGGTTCGCGCATTGAGCCTAATTCAGTGGAGAGAATGCATCGCTCGAATCGACTCACCTCATTCGGCAGTGCTTTCTCCTATGCAGATAATACTGGTTCTTCCTACATCAATGTATCGCAGAGTGGTGACCCCCGGTGGTTTAGTGGCAGCACGACGCCTCCCCGATAGAGGTAAATGGCGGGTTCGACTTCCGCCCGCGGTTAGAAGTTTTCCTTATTACTCTTTTTTTGATATGTAGTGATTATTCGTTGATGATCTTTTGTTCTTCTTCGATTATCATTGTGCATACATCTCCATTCGCTTCACTTATTCGGAAATTTCTGGTGGCGTTTCCCAAGTGCTCGCTGCTCTCTATTGCTTCTCTTTTACCGCATTATACTATATGCATATACATATATGTTGGCTTGGCGAGACATTTTCCAGACTTTTTCGCTTTTGTTGGTTATTTTCCATGCATTTGAGTTTTTCCTTCCACTACCGTTTGAGCAGCTTCTTGCAAGTACTTTGATACACAACAATTATACATTTGTTTTGGAATGGCATTGTCCCAAGAGCAAAAACGATCGTCAGCTGTACGAGTATCGTCCGGGTTCAAGTGCTGCTTTGGCATGCAACGTACTCGTGTAGCATCAATAGACGATTTTTCTCCCAGTAGGATTGTATCTTGAAAACAAATATTCAAGGGTTATATATCGAAGTAACCACAAGAAGATGCTCAAGCGATAGTAAAAACAAAAACTTCAATGCATGAATAATAGCGAACAAAAACGAAGAACTCCGAGAAATTTCTTGTCAACCCAATATGTATATGCATCAATGTGTACATACTTATACATGTACATAAGTAGGTACATATGTATATACACATATATACATATACATGCATATGCATATACATATGTGCGCACATTTGTATATATATATATATATATATATATATATATACATATATACATATACATTGCTCGAAAGACCGACTTTCCTTGGACCTTGGCATGTTAATAATATAAAACTGAGAAAAAGAAAATGATAGCTTAGGAACTAATTTTATTTTGAGCTTTCGCGAAGTTGGTATCACTTATTCGATGGATGGTCTTCTTGAAGAATTGCAGGATCTCCTTGAACATTGGTGGCTGACGTTTCGACGCGGTCGCCTGTCTCAGAGCCGAGATATCTAGTCTAAGGACTCCCATAGGGAAAAAGTGATACGATCATGCGAGAGCTTAAAGTAAAGCTTGGTTCCTAGGCTATTCTTTTTCTCTTCTCAGTTTTATATGTACACAATATATACGCCAACATGTGACATATATTCATACGTATACGTTTACAGAGAGAACAATATTCCGACCGCTTTAGTCATGGACGATCCATCGCAAAAAGGTAGACGAAGCTCGGTGGTTCGTTATTCTAAGTCAGATTATGCTTAGAAGAGTTTCATTTTTCTTTTTATCCCTCTGTTTATCCATTTCGTTGAGTCTTTAATCTTTTGGGAACCACGTGCTACGAAACGTAGCACGCCGCGCGGCATCGCGTGTCACTCAGCTACGTAATGGCAGCGTCGCGTCTCGGTAGCAAGGTAGACAGGCAGCATGTGAAGGCGCGATCGACGTGCGGATGCTGTCTGTCTGCGACTCACGTGCTTGCAACCACCGCGATGTCGCTTCTTTTTCACGCTGGTCCCCAAAGGGTTAGTATGGAACACTAGGATAAATTTGATATAACTCAGATTTTGGAACTACGGCAAGGTGATGTGGCTGTAGAGAACACGGATGATGTTGATGACGAGCAGAAGCAAGTCTTCGAACGTCGCGTTAGTTTCCACAATGTGAAAACTGTCCAGTGAGTAACGTTTTGCGCTCTATTTCCTGCTAGTTAGACGTGTTTTCTCCAATTCTTAGAGTATTTTTTGAAGAACTTTCGACGAGAACCATTTGAATTTGCTGGACGGATCACCTGTCAAGGAGAAGATTCAGGAAACAATGAGTTCAGACGGGGTTCTGACGTTGGTTGAGTTATGAAATCCAGTTCATTAAAATTTATTCTATTAAACTCGAATAATTTAGTCCCGGTCGAGGTCACATCCCTTCGCTAACACCTCCCAGCAAAGCTGAAGAACGTGAGGATGTAGAGAACACAAGCTTTATGAACATCACAATGACTGATAGTGTTACAGGTACAGTTTCGAATTTAGTTCAGTAGAGTTTTACAGTACGCCTACCCCTCACCCGTCTCATCCCGCAGCAAGGCCACCCAAGCTGAGAAAGAGTTCGACGTTTCCACATATATGAATCGAAGTTTATGCCAGGGGCGCCGTGGGCGAATGGTTTTGATACCGATCGCGGCGCGCGCAGAGCCAAATCTCACCCTCATTGCTTTCTGTTAGTCAACAACGGACACCCCATAGAAGCCACAACCGGGCTATTTGCGAATCTCAAGGAGACGCGCTCAACCAGTATTCTAAGACGTTCAGGAAGAAGACGGAAAAACGAGAATGATGATATTACTGGGATCCGCACAGTGAAGAAAAAACTGTGAAGACAGATGATAAAGTGCCAAGGAAGGTCAGTAATAGTTCAACTAAACAGCTCCGTTCAGCGGAATATAAGCGCAATAATGGGCGACGCATGTGTAACATAATTCTAGTTTCAGTGCTACAGAGCTGTAAAAGGCCTTTTAGGAAGACAAGTACTATTTTGAATTTTCCGAGATTCTAAACTTTCGAATGATGGCTAATAGCTTAGTGGAAGTCTTTGTTCAGCAAAAGAGGTCTTTTCAAAAATGCTTGTTTGATAACGGAAAAGTATCAATGAAGTAGTACAAATGCGAAATATTGTGATGTATCAGTGGTATTTTTATTTGATATATATTTCTACCA
>JAHQIW010004112.1:0-22653 GCA_019055375.1 Parelaphostrongylus tenuis | reverse complement strand
TAGTACGCTCTTACCCGATGCTGTAATATCGGCCATTTTGGGACAACTGAGTGTAACAGTCACTTATGAACCACTGCCATGCCAGAAAGTTGTCCTTGACGTAACTAAAATGACCAGTGAGCCTTTATTATTCATCAGCCATTTAGAAGATTTTAGGCAGATCTACAAAAATCATTAAAATATTAGCACTTTTTTAGTCACTCCTTCATATTACTCTATTAGACCCGCATCATAGCTTTTAGTCTACTCTAATGGTCCCCGTATTTTCAGCAGCATTCATTTCGTCTCCTCTCTTGCCCGAAAACGTCATCTTCTTCACGAACGTCGTAGAATACTGGTTCAGCTCATTTCCTTGCAATCTTGAGGGAGGCCAGGCTGGGGTGATCCTTAAGGGGTTCCCTATTGATTGCTGGATAGTTTTAGGGGCCTGTAGGCTCGTTTCCAAGTAGAGCAACACCAAACATCATTAGCCGCTCTGCCACAAACCTATCTGTGTTCATTGTCTCTACAAAAAAATTTTTTTGGACAATCACTTTGAATGACCCAAAATATTTCTCGAAAAGTTTTCTTATGAGTTTTCTTGGGAAAGATTTGGTATTTAATGTGTCAGATGACCGTTTAAAGAGTTTTGTAAAAACAGAAACCTAATGCTTGAAACCGTTCTTAACTATTCTTGACTCTTTGTTATTACAGTAAAAGATGTGCTATTGAAGATCATAATTCTTTGCAGACATGATGAAGGATGATCAATTTTGCATCATTGTCGGCAACACGGTGACGGGAATTTGCACTGCAACGATGGCGGGGAACAATATGTGTCCGCAACTAAACATGGCGACAGTAGGGCCTGTTCCCACCAATCACACGTCAATTTCAGGAACCCTCATGGTTTGAACAGTTTTATTTTTCTTGTATAGTATCGTTTTCTAGAAAAAGGAACATGTGTAGACCACAAATATCATCATGGCAAATTGGTCCAGAATGATGTGGCAAAATGTGGTGAACAGAGCGATTCGAATGTTGGCATTGGGTCCATTTGGATTGCACTTCCTGTCGGTAACGGCCAATGTCGGCGGAAACTGAGCTTGAGCAGTGCTATGTTCCAAATTAATGTCTAATTAACTGTAATTTTGTTTCTGGCATTGAAGCAGCAATAAACCTGTTAATCATAGAAGTGTTGACTAATCAGAGCAATGCAATGTAATAAGTAGAGTGAAAATTCGAGAAAATGCTTCCATTATTGTTCCCCTACTGGCAATAATGAAACTAGTTAAAACCATAAGGACGAAATTGCAAGCGACACAATAATTACAGTGAAGAGTACACTGGTACATCACATTTGATATAACGGAAACGGTGACAATATAAATAATTTTGAAATGATAGAAATGCAGTAAATAGACATAAACAATATCATAAGCATTACAACAACAGACAATACATGCAAAAAACAACAACAGCTGCATTTTCTAATTGAGGTCTAGAGCTTGAGTCTACTGATTTAGTGGGAAAAAATCGTTTTCCTGTGAAAACGTTTTATCCGCTGTAAGTAACAGTGAAAAGAGCAGTGAAAGACATTTGAGCTACCTCGTAGGTGAATCTTCAGATGTTTCCGTATTCGCTGAAGTGATCTTTACTGTCGTTTTCGTTCCCAATAGGCGCACCGCCTATATTCGCATACTATCTGCCATATCTCAATGCTTTTTCTAGATCAAGTCCCTGGGATCGAGATCAGTTCTCTTGGAAAAAAACAGTTGTGTAATTGTTCTAGTAATTTTCAGATTTTGCGTGAATTAAAGCCTGGTGATGAAATCACTTGCTTCTACGGAAAAGACTTTTTTGGAGAAGGAAATGAGAAATGCGAATGTATCACTTGTAAGATGTAAAGCTGCTTAGAGATACTAATGACTGATCGAAAAGAATTCTTTTATTCAACTGCTTTTAACGGTGGTAGACGTTATGGATATACCAAGTGATGTAAAGTGATGTGCAGAACTTTTGCATCAAGCGCGACTCGAACTCGCATGTCATCCCATCAAAGGGCTGACCTCTGATGTGCCTTTTTTCTACGCTACAACGAATCTGTCTGTCAGCAACCAACCGTCATGGTTTGGCCTGATTGGCCGGTATCGATATTGAGTCCAGTCATATTGACAGATAATGGGTATTGAATGGCCATACTGTCGACGGTAATTGCTGACAGATAGATGCGTTGTAGCGCAGAAAGAGTAGTGACAAAAAAGGTGCCGGTACTATGACGAGTTAGAGCACGCGCCTACAGATAGGGTAACTTGCGAGTCCGAATCCCGCCTTACACAAAAATTTTGCACATCACTCCACATCATTGCGGATGTTGATAACTAGCTAACTATTCCTTATGAAACAATTCAAAAGTTCGACTTTCTATAAACCTCGGCATAGTCAATTGATATATGAAAATGGAGAAAACTTATCTTGATTAGCTGACGCGAGGTTGGTAAAGCAGTTGTAGAAATTCGGCTGACGTTTCGGCGACCCGCCTTCTTCAGAGCCTGGACGTATATAGTATTAGTCTCTCCTTATGAAGCTTTTTGCAGTTTCTAGCTAGGCATACATTGATACTGTGAGATCGATGGACTGTTAGGGAAGTACGACTGATACATAACTTCTGTCTATTTTAGGTCAGTTATCTAAGTCGTTTCAATATAAAACTGTCACAAACGTGGGTAAGGGAGTGTTTGCAAGTCGAGAAGAAAATATTGACAACGCTTCGGGAAGCAGTATAAAAATTGACGGTCCGAATACTTCTTCAGAGCAAAAATATGGCCTCCGTGAAACGGAATCTCGTCTCCATTGATCTGGTGTTACAATGTGACACAGATCTAAGACTTTTTCTAGTCTCGTGCAAATCACTAGCGTTTCTTAAAAAGACAGTGGCCATTAGAGTTCTTCACTCATTCTCGGAGATTGTGCTGATACGTTATTTGATAAGGAAAGACGTTGGTTATTCAACGTCTGGCGTGCAATACGATAAGCTTCTGTTTTTAGTTTGCTATTTTGAAACAACGTTCACATGTGCTCAGTGAGCTTATAGAGCTGTCTTTATCAGCTTATTGGTCTAACTTTGTCCATTTTTATGGAATTAAGTATTCAATAGTTCATTTTTTCCCTAATAATATTAAAACTAGTACAAAGTAATGCACAAACATACTATTGTTCAAGTGCTACTCTTCATGACCGCTTATGAAACCGAGGAGTTTCAGTTTTGCTGTTTCAGCACCGCAGCTTTCCTAGGTTTGAATCATTTGAAAGTTATAAGCATATCTATTTTCCGTGATCTTTCTTGCTCTATCTCGCAGGTTTTGGGAGTTATTTAGCAAACAGTTCAACGTTTTTATTTATTTCATGTTGCACATAGATTCATTGACTTTGGTTATTTGATGTATCCATGTTCATACGCTATTATATATCGGCGTCTTTTGATTAATATTGAATCCATGTCGTACATACGTTTGTTTCTGAGTAAATAGACTAGTTTTTTTGAAAGCTTGCCAGAGATTTTGTCCATAGAGATCTCTGATCCACATTGCACTGGTTAGGTGCCAACACAAGACGTTGCCTGCTTTACTATCTGTCCTAGGCTGCACATTAATGAGTCATATCAGCGATGGAAGTCATATTTTGGAAAGTGCAGTGGGTAGCTAAATTGGCACGCTTTTGGACTAATGGGGTTCATGACAGCCAGTATTATTATCATTGTTGTTGTCATTACTAATTGTTATCATATCGGCAAACTAGCTGTCGCAGTCCATTTTTCAACGCCTTGAGAACGAGGCCTTTTTTCGCCTGAATTCTCTGACTTACAGTAACTATTCGATAGCTCAAATCCAGGCGATTCCTATACTGTGTATGGTTGAAAGGCTTTCTCAGTGTAGTGCAGCTGTGAGAATAAAGTTGTCTCACACGCCTGGATGGCGTGAGAATGGTCGTGTGAATAAGATCTCAAAATGGTAGCAAATAACGGCACTGAGGCGGCTAGAGTTCGTGGATGCGTTTAGCAGACTTTAATGATTGTTTAATAGCATGATATGAGATGATTCTGAAGCCAAGTTTGGTTTTTGAAAAAGTGTCCCACAGAGCGCTGATTATGCGAGAGGAAGATTGTTTTGTATCGTTAGGCTTGATTCATAGACACAGTAGCGGGTTTACTCCACTTATTAAGGGGAATATAAGTCTAAGCCCATTGAATGGTAGGAAGTGCTTTCCATAGTTTTGATACAGAAATGCTAGGGATTTTAATGAAGCGGAGAAGAAATTCCAATTAACTGAATATTCACTGTGATGTGAGCCCGAGTGTGGAACCCAGTTTTATTTTCGCTGCTACAGTGCGGTAAGAAAGACTCCTCAGAAAGCTATCACAGTATTATAATTGCCAAGATTTAAGCTATCGAATGATTGCTAGTTTAATGAAAAAGCATGAAAGGTAATATCTTCAAAAGGTGGAAAGATAAATTTCGATGACTGACTTGAAGTGAACATTATATTCTACATTTCTTTCTTTTCGGCACTGTTCTCTCTTTACGGTAGGTTTTTCTCCACTAGAAACAGTTTCGCACCGCAAAAACTCCCTATAAAATATTTCACAATTATTAAGCGTTGGGGGCAGCTTCTTGGAGACTTCCAAAAATCCAGAGATTGTTGGAAAGTAACAACTTAGTATAGATTTGCTTTATGCAAGAGATGTAAATGCGGTCTACATATATCCATTTGAACTTTATGAACTGTAAATAGTGAAATAAATTTTCTTTTGAACGAATGTTCAAAACATTAGTAGAAGGCTAAAAAAATATAAAGCTAGAAATCTCACTACGACAGACTAATGGTTGAAAATAATGCGACTTCACTAACGGAAGTGTACCCACGTCGACCCTTAGTAATAGGTTGGGAAAAATTTTGAGAAAATGCTTGTAAAACATTTATTTATGCACCTATTACACTCAAACAAAGACAAAAGTAAACTACTAAACACCGTAATTTTGCCAACTGTGTCTTCGCCCCAAGCCAGATTGATGGTTCACTTGCCACCGCTGCATTTGAACCCAGCAGACTTTCGTCCATCATGAACAACCTAACTTGCTCGCTTGTTGACTTCATCTCTAGATAAGTAGGTAAATTATATATCAATCAACGCGGGAGAAGACGGGCTTCTAAATGAGCTCAAAAACTCAAAAAATTGCCTACATCCCAAAAAATTGCAAGCATTTTCTCAGAATTTTTCCCTCAATTTATTATTAGTAAGCGAATAGTAATGTTGGAACAACAAAACATTCGTCATGAAGATGAGAACACATTGTAGATTGAATGTTGGAAGGGTGTATCAGGTGTGACAATCGAGGGATATTCATTAAGATTCGACAACTTGTAGAAATCTATGCGTAGGTAGAAGTGCAGTTTTGGAATAATCATAGTCGTCATCGTAAGACTTCTGCAATCTGACAGCATATTTAAGACTTCAATGAGGTCTGTTATGGCACTTATACAGTGCAATACATGTGTTTTGGCCTTGCAGCCTCATCAGTTGCTCGGTGCTTTTCGCTCCGAAAGGGATTGTCTCAGACGAGACTTTACGTCTTACGAGAGCCATAACAGACGTCATGAAAGCCACAAAATATGCTGTGAACATGTATTTATTTCAAGCGAGGTCTTGAAAAACAGTCGAATAAAAAGGTGTTCTGCGCTTTTTTGCTCATAAAATGATATTCTTGGTCCAATTTTCGTGTTAAAATCGCCAACAATGACTTTGAGGAATGTATGGTCCCCTCTGAAGAATTTTCAAGGTCCAATCTAAACGCTTCTATTTCGTCTTTTGTCATAGCTGATGTTGGTGCGTATGCAACGATGATGGTCAAAGCCGGCAGTGATCCACATCGTTTCATCCGCAATCGTCCGATACAGGTTTAGTTGTTCAAATGAAGCAATTTTTGATGGTCAAATTCGATTTAACGAGAGCGCTAACGTCGCCGACATTTCCTCGATCGTATGTCACAAAAGTACTTCTCCGATATAATAGACAACGTGAAAAGGGTGAGATCTTTCGTCTCACTCAGACGGATAACGTTGCTCCTTCCTGCTTGCGTTTATAGATCTTTTACACGGTATTCGCATGTGAGCGTTTGTTCGTTATAGATACAGATCGTCACTTGACTTGTTTCGATCTGGCGGCCTAGTTAGGCCCTGAGATTTTACCAGCCTCCCTTTACTCGTCCTACCACGCTGCCGTAGTGAGGGGTTCTTTTGTGATCGGGGAATAAGGCTCGTTTTCATTACTTTTTTAGCATTTAATACCGAACATATAGCTTGCTGGACTCTGAACGTGGGGCTGGGTACTTATGGACATATTCCAGTCTCTCCCGGAAGAATTAAAGGGGCTTATTTGTTGGAGGCAACTCCAAACCGCCTCCCTTGTACTTACCAGCTGCTTGATTGCAGGCTTTTTAGCCAATCTGACTCTTTGAAATGGTGGTCCGTAGATTCTACGCTGCAGAAACAGGGAATTCATCCTACGAATCAACCTGTGTTTCTGAGAAGCACATGATTGATTTTGGTTTGCGTTTAAGTCTCCTACTGACCACCTGAGGACGTGGCACTTGCTGTCGCAAGCAGCCGAATTGAAATCCCTCAAAGCGGGAGATCCGTGAGGAGCACATTATGTTTTAATGAAGTGCGATTTGGGAATGACGTAGGCTGTAGAATGCCTTACGGCAATGATCATGTCATTGTGGAATATGGAAAAACTGACATGTGTATTTTTTCCTTCTACTTGCACGAAATAAAATCACATATGGTGTAGAGACTAGTACTTCCTGCCTACGATTTATCGCCATATATTCAGACTGTAATAAGGTTTATACATAATCTTTGAGAACCTTTTAGCCATTTTCCCGAGGTTTACTACATTATATTTCATTCGTGATAACAATTCGGCATGCACCTGTTTTGATGGTTCCAACATCGTCAGTGCCTTTTCCTCAGCCACTCGTCCCTTGTTATAGAGAAGAAGCGCCGAATAATGGTAAACTGTCGGCAAGAAAAATCATGCAAGCCAGCGTACCTACAGTCGATGCATTCCGGCTGGTATGAACAATATAATACCTTCGATAAACGACTGCTTTGACTGGCATCTATGATGACGAAACCGCCGAACGCGCGTATGCCGCATTATTGCTGCGAACGAAATTTGATGTAACAAACGTCGAAAGTCGGCAGAAAACTTTTTCAGAGACTATATATGAAAATTTTTATTGATGTTTCAAGAAGTAGTCAATTGAAAAAGGTATTACATGTATTAAGATTTTCGAATTTCCGTATATAGTCAACTTTTGCTCGAAGATTTCTGGTTCTCTGAATGAGAATTAATAGTACACTTGTTAGGCATTGACATATTTTCATCATGTGCAGTCATCTACGGTTGTGGTCGAAGAGAGCAATCTGATCTTAGCGGTATCTGACATCAACTCCAGAACTGCAGAGGGATGGAGAGCTCTACTGGATCCTAG
This sequence comes from Parelaphostrongylus tenuis, assembly GCA_019055375.1. Taxonomy (NCBI): domain Eukaryota; kingdom Metazoa; phylum Nematoda; class Chromadorea; order Rhabditida; family Metastrongylidae; genus Parelaphostrongylus; species Parelaphostrongylus tenuis. The sequence goes on along the minus strand of JAHQIW010004112.1, from coordinate 15,118 downwards.
CAGCGCGGAACTAAAGGCTTTACAATTTCAACACAATGGCCAATCTATAATTTTACGCTCGACTGCGGAATTTCAAAACTTTCTTCATGAACTTGAGAAAATATTGCAGATAAAATATTTGGAGAGGAGACGGAGTGACTTGGTGTGACAATTGAAGAACATCGATTCATCACGGCTCGGCAGTTTATAGAAAACTATGCGTAAGTAAAAGCAGTTCCAGAATAGTTCAGGTCATCATTATAAAGATTGTTCTACATATCTTCTCTTGATGAAAACTGATTAATCATGAAAGTGAGCGGCACATTAACAGGTGTCAAGCGTAACATATGAACAGAAGCGCGCATGAAGCAGTGGTTAGAGGTTCCCAGCAACCCACACGTCGATAGTGCGTTTCCGTGGCCCAATGGTCACCAAGCCTTTGGTATTCCGCTGTCGGCGGAGAGGTACCAGTTTTGTCTGGGACGATCGCAGCAGTGGTTCGATACATCGATAAGCCATTGTAAGTCATTATGAAAGGCAGATATGCATTTAATCACCTCTATCAGTATCTAACGAGCTCGAATGCACCCTTCGGGGATCGGTCAACGGTGAGAGTCTTTGAGCTTTTTATGAACATGCCTCCAACACAACGAGGGAAGTCCCAAGTCGACTCAAGTGTTTCTTATGTGAAGGTGTAGAAACATGGAAATAATGATTATGGTTCACGGCAACCAGATATCTTATCGACTGGAAAAAGATCTGCACTAAAATTTTTTGAAAAGCTTTAGATTAAGAAGCTGAATATGACATCTTATATGTACTAATGATATGTTAGATATTTTCGTTCCGATTAAACTCCATATAGTTGTACAATGTTGGGATAATTTTACATCTTAGCAATTGTCAATTCACTACTTTATCTTGCAGGCATCACTCCACATTGAAACACTGTCGAGATCATAGCTATCGGCGAAACCATAAAGGGAACGGTTCGATGTCTCCCCTTGTTTACAGGTACATTCATTCTTCTTTTCCGAACATTTAAGCAAGTATTGTAGACTCAACTAAACACTAGCTCTCGAACTTCTCAACGAGCTTCAAGGAATATCATTTCAAAGAATAGGGGACTCAGGTAATGAGATGAGACGCAAAATATTGCATGACAATGAGCTACGTGGAAGATAGCACTCGAGCAGAAATTCTAGTGAATGAGCCAATTCCTTATTTATCGCGGCTCGATTTCGGTTCTCGCCTTCTAATTTCTGATGCTGCGGCACAAAAACTGAATTTTTCAAAAATAATATATTCACAGTCAACAAAGCGCCAAAATTATAATATTACTTTGCAAATAAATCTGTGAAAGAAAGCATCGATTGAAAAGCGAATCACAACTTTTGCTGCGGAACGTTTCAAAAAAAATCTCTTAAGACGCAGAAATCGCGTTTGCCAAGCATTGAAGTTCTCAGTAGTCTGTCACATTTAATAAGCTTAAAAAAGGCTTTTTTAACGGAGAGGTCAGCTGGTAGCCAAATCAGGTACTCCGATAGAGTTACACTGAATCCTTTAGAGACAGGCTGGGAGGGGGGGGGGGGGGGGGGGGGGATCGGGTGTCAGATTTTGCGAATCCATCAATATGAAGAAGGTACCGGGTACTTGTGTCAGAACTGGAATGAAAGAAGAAATAACTAAGTGATGGCATTAGGGCTTGCCGTGAGGTAGGAGAAAATTACACTTTGATGAAATTACAAAAATATCAAAATGGAAAGTTTAGTAGACATTGTTGAAAAACTTACTTTCGACTGTCTATATTGACTCGATCAGAAGCAATAATAGTCACATAGCGCGATAACATTTTTAAGACTTCTAGTAACATGTTATCAGACTATCAGTTTCTTATTGTTTTTGAGTGAGGTCTTTATAAACAGTTGAGAGTGAAGGCATGATTCATCATAGCAGCCACAAACGCTCGACTATGGTCACTGCAATGTCGGAGGCTTTATCACCTGATTTGGTGATTAGAAATAAGTGGCTTCGATTCCTTTTTAACTAGGGGTATAAGTTCTGCAGGAATCGCCTGAAACCAAAGGGCTCCGTACTACTGGCGAGCCTGGAAAGAGGAAACAGGTCTGTATAAGTGCAATAAGAAGCATAAAAAAGGCTCAAAACATGTTATCATGTTCAGATTATTATTGTTAAAAACGAAAGTGATGTGATGCAAAATCCTCGTTCATTTTTTTAAGCGTCCCAGGTCCACTATCAAGGTGGTGTTTGAAGACCGCCGTTGATTTCTCGCAATTTCTATGTGATGTGGAAACAAAAAAATAGGTACAATGTTAGCGGAGCACAAATGAGAAATTAACCCCATTCGATGGACAAGAAATTTTGATAAGTGTGTTAGTAATCATTGTAAAGCTTAAATATCTGGCAAGCGTTTTACATAACGGGTTTTTTGAAAAGGTCCATTTATAACTCTTCCAGGAAAGGAAAAAAAATTGTGTTTCAAACACGAGCTTTTCTCGCAAGACAGAGCTCTGTCTTTAGACTATTAGTAATCGTTCGATATTGTAAAATTTAGAGTATCTAATCTGTGTTTGATTTCTGGAAAGACCGTTTCTCTGCAATGCATCAGGGAGAATAAGATTAAATTCACATGCGCTAGCATGTGTTCTTTGAGCAAATCACGACCTGCGAGGTGTGGATGCAGGGAAAAGGTTGAACTAATAAAATTTCTTATTGTACATTTTATACAGCTAGCTCTCATTTGATTTATGTAACGGTTGCAAACTTTTTAGTGGTTTGACACATCTTTACAATTGTTTTTGAAAGTATCTCGACCGAAAGTAATCCAATGATTTCAACCCACTAAAAAGCTGTAAAGCAAATATCGTTGTTTTACAAGAAAACTACATGTATTCAATACGATTCTGACACTTTCACAACTTTATAAGGGTACTACCTGTTCTCCAGTTCATAGAGACTGCTGCGCAGCGCACAAGGGATTCCATTTGAATTCTGAACATTCTCTGTTGCCGACTGCACCTCCAACAAGATGAAAAATGTTTTAAAAAAACTTTCTGTTCACTGTGGAAATATCATGGCAGTGATGCAATGGAAAGTCCCACTTATTCCCAAAGTGTTAGCAAGAATTCTCCGTTTTTCGAGCGAAATAAATCCTGTTCTGCCTATTTCGCGAATAACAAATCGGAAGCACCGTCAGCGCTGTATACTGTAGTGCGCTGTTATGAGATTATTTATGATAAACGATCGAAGCTGAATCAAGCACCCAAGTGTTGAGAAGTTCCGTGCCGTTTTAGTCATATTGCTGAGCGAGAACAGCATCGTCGTAGTATTGCCCCTGCACAATCATTATGATACTGTGCTAAGTCAGAGTTTTCGATTACCGCTATCACAAAACTATTTACCGAAGATTATACGAGCATGATTGATTCACATCGTTATTTTGGGTGGATTACCACCACCAGTATCACCTGTCGCCACGCTAACTGTCGAGTGCGTGACTTGCGTGAAAAAGTCGCGATCGAATGGTCTCAAGTTTTTAGTAAGAACTCACACCATATCAGACAGTCTTTTCGGTGTGTGTTTTACGTTACGTGAAAACCTCGTCAGTGACGGCTCTTATTAACCGGTTGTCGTTAAAACGCATTTTGTATTGACTAATTCATCTTCGACAGTAAGAATTCAGAACGACGTCTTGAGTTTTTGCTCGTTGACGTAAGTCACATCTTCGGATCCTTTCTTCATTTGCGGCATACGGAATATTCTATGCTTCAGCATTTCGATTGCGCACTTGATAGCACCAAGTGATCCTTCATCATGACCTCGTTAAACCAGATTTCTGAAGCATATTGAGATAATAATTGAGTTGGAAAAGTGGACATGGAATCGGGAATTCGATATTCTCTTCATTAGACCCTCGATGCCCCTGGACGCGTCCCAAACGGTTCGCTTCATCATGATCACCTCTGGAGCTAAGCTCTTTATCATACTAAGATACCGACCTCTACACGCACATCGGAGATAGTACTTTCGTTTAGCATGAAATGGCATTCAAAACCAATCCGTTCGTCCAATTTTTCCACAAGCCTTGTCGAAATCAGCTATCAGTCGTTGCTCTTGGCTTATGCCTGTTATCGGAGCGATGTTATCAGCAAAGTGAAAAATGTTCATTCTCAACCACCAATTTTCACTGTGACGGAATATTCTAAGCTTGTTATTAGGCCCTTTACTTCGAGTGCTTTATTAAAGACCACGCTCAAATTTCAATAGATCCTTTCATTATTATTTGAGCCAACATGTCATGTGGTCTGGTAAGGGCTCTTGTACAGCCCGAGACACGTGTTTTCGTCCTTACAGACTCATCAGCCGGGCAGAACCCGTCGTCTGTCGATCTTTTTAGTCAGTTCTCTCGGGAGCGTTACACTCCTTATAGAGAGTTGTCGACGACGTACGTTTTACACTCTATGTCAAGCGAAATTTCCACCTAACACAGAGTGTTTTTCGCACTCGATTGCTAGCTAGCTGGTATTTTTTATCATATTATACCTTTCCTTCGAGTGCTTTATTAAAACCACGCTCAAATTTCAATAGATACTTTCATTATTATTTGAGCCAACATGTCATGTGGTCTGGTAAGGGCCTCTTGTACAGCCCGGAGACACGTGTTTCATCTACTCCGAGAGACCTCCTTACACCCCGACTAACTCTATAGTACGGGAGCAGGCTCCAGAGAGAACTGACTATAAACAAGATCAACGAGACGCGACGGGTTCTGCCCGACTGACGAGTCTGGGTAAGGACGAAACATGTGTCTTGGGCTTGTACAAGAGCCCTTACCAGAACCACATGACATGTTTGGCTCAAATTAAATAAGAAAGGACTATAAATTAGGCCTGTTATGCCACTTACACATGTGCTAGACCACGTGTTTCAGGCTTTCGATTCCTAACCACTAGCACGGTTGGCCTTTCGGGCTAGTCGCGCCGTGCTGTTTTGGGGAAATTGAAGTCATACAAATACAATCTGTCGTAAGATCAAAGTATTACCGCTGGCGTTCTTTCAGAGTGTTTGCGTGCGATCGTCGTTTGCTTGCCTTACGGTTATTGCGGCAATATATACTCTATATGTTGTATGCTTGCAATGTACATTTATATATATATATAAATATAATATATAATATATACTATTATCAGCTGTTTTTCCAGGTCGGCACTATTTGATGACCCTCGCTCAAATATATATATACTAATGACAAATTTTCAAATTTCACTCTGATGTTACTCCTTTTTCAATGTTAACATAAAAAGTGGTGTAACAAATAATCCTGATGATAGGGTATCGCCGTGTGTGCAACAGGACTCTCCTTACGACCTCCAATATCACCTTATAATCATGTATACCGTATATTTCCTGTTTTGTTTGACTGCTTTCTCAGCATGGCGTGAAGTTTTGAAATAGTCATCTAAGCAGATTGGAGGGTAAGCAAACATTTTTTCCGAACCTCAGGAGGAAGTTTGAACCCGTTTTCCACCCTTACTAGGGGCGACGTGCTCCAACACACTATTAAGGCCACTGGTTTGCAACCACTCCTCTGGTGCGGATATGTACATTCGATGCCAGTTCAGCAACAACATCCCATAACGGGGTGTGTCTGTTTAAAGCACAATTTTTGGCATCGAAACCAACTGAGCTGGACCAGCTTTTTCATCGTAGATAGATTAGTGCAAATGTAATTACGGTTTCAGCCGACCTGCAACTGAATTACTTTTGTAGTCTGATTTAAATGACTAGAATAGTAGAATGGTTGACATTGACATTCTTTTGCAAATTTCGTGCAGTTTCAATGCGATCGGCCTCGATGATTAAGCGAGCAGATCAACGACGAGATGTCACACTGCGCACATATTTCGTCGTCGATTGCTTTATATGTAGGAGGTATATCCCTTACCAAACTGTATTATAGCTAAAGGCAGCCATGCTACAGATGAGGCGAAGGCCGGAACACGTGTCTAACACATTATGAGTTGCTATGACAAACCTCACAAAATGCTTAAATTATGTTATCAAAGTGGGTCTCTATCATACAAAATGACGGTAAATTCAAAACTGTACCTTACCACCGTGTCAGCTATTGTGGATGTCCATAGAGCTGCTCTCTACATGTTCTGTTCGTGAGCTTCGCTGGGAGGTGTTAGCGAAGTGGACGTCTTTGACCAGATTAATACATAATTATATAATATAGGAGGTTGAAAAGAAACTTTTCATCCTTTTGATAAAACATTTGAAATCCATGTCATATATTCAAACAATAACAACAACAACCATTCTTCAAAGTACAGGCCATCATTATCCACCAGTTTTTGCCATCGGTCCCGCCAGGTTTCGGATCTGATCGAAGTAACCACTCCTTCGGCTTGTGAATCAAAGAACTCTTGACATGTTTCTTTCAACTTCATCAAAACATTCAAATCGGCGACTTCCAAAAACTGTTGCACTGATCGGAAAAGGCCGTAATCCGATGGAGCAACGTCCGGACTTGAGAGTGGATGTGAGTAGAATCTCAATTCCGTTCAAATCCTCAACTTTGCCTTGGTCTTCTTGTGTGCTGCGTGTGTGATTTGTCGTTGTCCTTGGCTGAAACAAAACGCGCTTTCGTATGAACAAATTTTGGGGTACTTCTCGAGCAACTTGTCGTAAGCTCGGTTTAGCTGTGGCAGATATAGACACAATCATATATCAATAGACGCACAAGAAAGTAGAACCTGTCAAATGATATGAAAAATTATACACGACTCATGCGAGAATGACATTCCCAGCGCAAGCGACGAAAATTTTCTTTCCAGCCTAATACTTTGAGAAATGGCGAAAACACATCTAACTAATGCGAAATAGCATGTACAAAACGTTCCTCACTGTACAATTTGGTGCTCAGTAGACTGCGGATATTTTATTTCTGAGAAAGTCAGGATTTTATGTTATACCATCACAGATGAAAGATGCTTGCTGCATTTGAGCTGCGCCACATGACGGATTGATTAGTTTCACTGGGATTTCTGGCTTATGTTGCTGTTTTCACTCAGCTCATTGCCATCTAATACTTGACTTTCTTCTGGCATCATTAAGGAAATTCCGTGCTTTTCTAACTAGCGGAATCTGTTACAAATTTACTTTAAAAATTCAAATTTGATATCAAGCAATTCGAAGATAAAAAAAATTAGAAGACTCATTGAGCTGTCAACCAATCGCACAACTGGTGGATGTCACATGCGCTATTGTCTCAAAAAACAATTTGATATAGAAACGACGATTATGTTTTTAATTGAGCCTACAATATTCGTTTCAGATATCTGCGAGACAAAATCTAAACATCTCTGTAAATATGGCAAGAACTTCTACAGATCCTATCATGATATCGGTTGCTAGCTATAATCTCGACAGTATTGGGATGTGTAGTGATCCTTGCGGGCCAAGGTAATGGACTTAAGATTGTTCGCTACTAGAGACATATCCAAGTTTTACGTGTAAGTTCATGAACTCTAATGTGAATGATTATACCGAAAATACAATCCGTACTCAACAGTTCCTTCAATCTGAGCGTTAGATGGATGGATTCTGAATTTCAAATTCTGAGAATTCAAATATCATGCATCTCAAGAAATCATTCAACATAATAATGCAACTTTCGGCTATTGGGTTATCCATATTTTCAAACGCTTTGCGACACTGTTAATTCTTTTGTTATTTATATGGAGAAGTCAGCAAATAGTAGTATAATAGACCATATTAGGCCGCAAAGCATGGAATGTAGGTACATTGGCAATCAGTGACTATCTCACTTGAAGATGCGTATCATTGTCCGTTGCCCTATCTCTTGATAGGGTCGAGTGAAAAGGCACTGATGGTGGCAAAACCGCCAAAGTGAGCGTCTCTCTAACTGTTGCCGCAGATGAATTTGCAGCCACACCTCTAATAGACGGCTGAAAGCATTCTCAAAGACTATATGTGGACGTTTTGGAGAGGTTTTTTTCAACAAACAGTCGATTGATAAAAATATAACTAACATCATGATAAGTGATATGCATCCATTCGCTGGGGATAGCTTGGATGCCTTCCTCCCATACAACACTTAAATTTTTCTCCACGCGAATGCTGCTTTGAGGGAGCGGATATGTACTGAGATGGAGCCATATTGGCTCTCCAGCTTAATTTCCGAACTTGATCTGAAAATTCAAAAATTTACTTTTCCATGCCATTAAAATTATGAAATAACATTAATTAAAGTGTTCTCCGTCTGTCTGAACTCAATTCCGCCGACGATTCGGCAACATCTCAATTCCGCGCTTATAAATTCTTTATTCTTGTATACAAATCAATAAGTCAATTCTCGATGCAAATGATTGATGTCCGACGATTCTTCTTCTCCAGTCAATGCTCCAATGATCTGAAGAGATGTAAATCGGGCGGAGACAGATCTGGCGAATACGGGCGAATGATTCAAGTGCTCCCAGCACTAATCGGTCGACTTCTTCTTTGTTTTCTTGGCAACGTGTGGCTTTGCATTGTGTTGAAGCAAAAAGACTTGATGACGGCGGTGAAGTGGAATTGCCTTAATTGCACGGTTTCTTGCTGACAATATCACTGAGCGTTGCAAGGCCTGACTGACTTGCAACAAATCCCAATGAATCGGCCCACTTCGGTCCCAGAGGAATGATCAACATTGATTCCGACTCAAATCGATTTGGTCTCAATGCTGGTGTTTTTGTGCTGACTTGGTGGCAGCTACTGATTTGGATGACGCTGCCATCTTGAATTGCATCCAGGCAGACGGAGAACACTTCAATTAACGTTATTTGATAATTTCGATTACTTGAAGAATAACTTTTCGAACTTTTGGATCAAGTTCGGGAACTTAGTTGGAGAACAAATAACAGAGCCACACAGTGGGTGGCACCCTGGTCCAGCTTCTTTTAGATGAGTAGAGGAGTTTGCTGTGCAATGTGATGTGGTCGGTCAATGCAGAGATTTTCATCGGGATACTTTGTAGTAGCCTCTTCCACTTGGACGGCGAGCGATGATGCAACGGCTTATCGAAGTGTCTGCCCAATCTGTTAGAACATATCACAACCTTTTGACAATTACCCCAGTCTGAAAAAGAAAAAAAAACTGAACAAAACATTAGTGTGAAAAAATCATGGGACAATCCAATATTTAAGATTTCTCATGTTTTTTACTGCTTTTTATCAGTGTAATGATGTTCCAAATATACCTAAAAGAAATAAGTGGTGAGCAAAAAATTCGACCACAGACGGGAGTTGAACCCAAGTTTCGCCAAAACTAGGGGCGCACGCTACCACTTCACAGAGGCACTGCGTTTATGAAGCTATATTGCTTACCCGACCGAATCTGTTATAGGTTGGTTGCTGATAGCTATGATAGAAACACTGAAGAGTAAGTGGTAGCGAAACGGTACCCTCGTGGTGTAGTGGTAACACGCGCCCCCGGTATGTGTGAAACTCGGGTTCAACTCCCTCCCGAACTCAAGTTTTTTCTTACAACTCAATTCTCTTACGTAAATTTGAATCCAATATTCACTATAAACACTATGAGATTTTGCTGCAGCAAGCACTAGAATGTTTCACCGTCATCGGCATCACATCTCTGCCACCTGCAATGACTTACGCTGACAAACCCGATGTCGTTGCTCAAGTTCCTGGCATAGCAACCAGCAGGAATGGCGCTCAGGCATTTGTATCACGTCTTGTAATGCAAACAGTAAGCTTACAACTCTAAAATTTCCAATTTCTCTTTCTGTTTATGAATTTTTGAAAACGAAGTAAGTAAGCTAGTTTCTTACGATTTGTTAGTATCTTGATGTTATCATGGCTTGTATCGCTCACAGAACTTAATTAAAACAGTGCTAAGTAAATTACGACTATTAGCAAAAATTTGTTCTTCTGGTCCTTGACGTTCTCAAAAGTTAAGCTCGTAGTGCACTCCTACCTGATGCTGTAATCCGGCCATATTGGCTCAACTGAGTGTAACAATCACTTACGAACCACTGCCGTGCCAGAAAGTTGTCTTGACGTAATGAAGGAACCGGTGGGTCTTCATCACTTTACATCTGTTTGAAAGATTCCAAGCAAATGTATGGTATTATTGTTTATTCATTTCTTCACTTTAATTTATGTGACTCGTATCACACCACTTTTTTCTACTATGCGGGTCCTAGTACAAACGTCTTGGAACGTCGATCACGTTTACTTATAATGAGAACAGACAGACCGCAGTATTCCGTAAGCGTTTGTTAATGATTGCTGAAAAGCGTGGCGAAACTATCGCATCATCTCGACGTTGAGCTGTGCCCGGCATCACTAGCCACTCCGGCACAGACTCCTCTATGTTCATTATAATCTAATGGAAACAATCGCTAAAAACCTAATAGAAACGACACAGAAAATCCTTCTAATAATTTTTAAGTCTTTTTCTGAGGATTGCTTGATAATCAATATGACAGTCAGTCGTTTTGAAGATTTTTGAAGAATAAAAAATCAGTGCTTGAAAATGTTCTTGGAATTTTCTCAAATTTTTGATGTGATGGAAGAAGATTTGCTTTCAAAGCATAGTTCCTTGCAGACATGAAGGAGAATGAGCAGTTCTGCATCATCGTCGGCAACACGGTGACAGGAATTTGCATCGCAAAGATGACAGGGCCACGAAATAAGTGTATGGAAGCAAACCAAGCGACAATAATGCCTCTTCCCACTAATCACACGTCAATTTCAGGAACTCTTATGGTTTGAACAACTTTCTATTTTGTACAATTTTGTTTCATAAAGAAAAAAAAACTGTTTAGACCACAAATTTTTTTATGGCAAATTGGTCCAGAATGATGTGGCAAAGTGTAGTGAACAGAGCGATTCGAATGTTGGCATCGGGTCCATTTAGATCGCACTTTTTTTCAGCATCGGGCAATGTTGGCGGAAGCTGAAAGTGAAGATTGTCATGTTTCGAACAATCTTTCTGATTAATCGACATTTTTTCTGGCAATGAAGCAATAAGCGGTTAATGAAATGAGTGTTGACTTAAACAGTGTAATGTAGCAAATTACAATGACGTGTGCAATGTGATGAGTTTTGTTGATGAAAAGCGACTGAGAAATCACAATTTAAAATTACATGAAGCACATATTGCTTAAAATCCAAGAAACGCTTTCATCATTGTCTCCGTATTGGCGATAATGAAACTAGTCGAAGAAATATTACAAAAACGAAATAAAGAAATTAAAAACGATGCAATAATGACAATGAAGGATAAAGAATAAGCTCTCGTTGTTGATCAGTCCCTAAGGGACGCGCCATGCATTCGTCTTCAATTTTTAACTTCGTTTGAGGTAACTGATTGCATATCCTTCCTTCACAAATGGCTCGTGGTGGCCTCCCTCTCTATCGAGTCAGTGCCACTAATCCTTCCAGACAAGTCTGCGTTCAGTCCGGTTCCAATTTATCGACCCCGGATTGATGAACGGCTTGGTCAATGTGCACGAGATCGAACCATTAACTTCGTGTGCGGCGCAGTACACCTGTAATCACTGCGCCACGTGCGCTCCTAATAATGACAGCTTCTTCAACTTTGAGAAATGACTAAAATCAACGGCTATTCATAAAGTGTTGTATTGATCGAAAGAGGCTATAGTCGCACTGAGCAACATCTAGACTGTAGGCGGGTGTGATTGCTGGGATGCTGCTGCTAGTGCACCCCGTAAGCTATTATATTTCCATCAAATCGTGCTGTTCAGTAGGCCATTTGCAGTTGAAATTATTAAACTAGATAAATGTTTACAAAACTTTCATAAAAAACGGCACAAATATGTTGAGAAGTGAAACTTTCAAAAATTTCCCAGAATTTTTTGCCTAACCTAATATAACAAAAACGAAGACGATATAAATAATATGAAAACAATAGCAATACAGTAATAGATATATACAATATAGAAGCGATACAACGGTATCCTTTATTCAAATATATTCGAAAATCTCGTTTCAGAACTTCGACATATTCACAGAGGCTGATTTTAGACTTTTTCGACTGCCGAAACGTAAATAAGCCACTGAGATAACACGTTGAAAACGACCAAACTCATTCTCGCTGTATTTATCAAAGCTTTGAAACATGGTTTTTTCGAAAAACAGCGGAAGAAGAACAACGGCTATATTATAACTAACAGCAATGTGGCATCGATATCAAGCACAAACTATATTCAATCTCATCAGGGATGCTGCTGCTGCCTCCCCTCCCTACTATGTAGAGTAGTTGGTGCGGTGTGGCTCTGATGAGGCGGGCAAGACTGCCGAAACGTACGTAACCCACTCATATAACAAACTTCGGAAGAGGCTTAAATTAGTCTCTTTGAATAGAACAATAGACATAATTCAAAAGACTAATACTATATACGTCCAGGCTCTGAAGAAGGCGGGTCGCCGAAACGTCAGCCGAATTTCTACAACTGCTTTACCAACCTCGCGTCAGCTAATCAAGATACGTTTTCTCCATTTTCATATATGCAATAGACATAATGGCATGCAATAAATAACAGCAATTGCATTCGTACATTCATGTCTACGGCTTGAGTGCTATCGAAGTATCAGGAACGAATTCTTTTTCTTGTGAAGACGTTTCCAATATCCGGTATTTAATCGAGTAGTAAAAATAAGTGAAGAACGTTTGACTTTGTAAACTGACATCTTTCCGATGTTACCGCAGTCCCTAACATGAACTCTATAAAGTCATTTTCTCTTCAGTGCTTTATTTTCACACATAAATCTGCTTTCACTCACTTGTTAACGTGGTTTACCGCATAGTCGAGCGATTCGGACGGCCACAAGGAGAGGTTGCTGGCGCGTGTTCAAATGCTAATGTGGCGGTTTTTTAATTGAAATTTATACTCTTTTCGTCATATTACAGCATTGTTTCTGCTTTCCCAAAAATACTTTTAGAGCGCAGTAAACAGTCCAAAATCACAGTAGATTTCGCGAATTTCGATCACTTTCAATGCCCGTATCCTGTTTTGACTTCTTGAGAAAACGCTTGTTCTGATATTTCAGAGCTCTAGCAATCATTCGATAGCTGAAATTTCGACACTTTCGAAGGTTACTTTATTTGTAGAGTGGCTCAGATAATGCGCTCTAACAGTGAAAATAAAAATATCTTTCACACTGAAGGCATTTCTCTCTAATCAAAGCTTTTCGCAGGCTTTTGTTAATGGTTCGATATTTAGATCTTGACAACTCCCATAGTAAGTTTCTTTTTGAGAATAGCTCCTTCATGTACTGTAGCAAACAAAAGAAGACTACGGTCCGCAGTCAATTGATATGCTGGCAAAAGCGCGATGACTTGGGGTCAATGTCGCGAAATTCTACCCTTTGAAGTGCGAACCCCTTTTTCCTTTGAATGTTACACAGCTCTAAGGAGTCCTCTACAAAAATCAACTATATTTGTAAGATTGCCTTATTCGGCGAGAAATGCTCAAATGGGGGGAGGGGGGCAAAATTTTATTTCGACTGTTACAGAGGAAGAAAACAAGCAATTTGAGAAATTACCATTCAGATTCACTTGATTTCTGCTATCAAATGATACTCATAATCTAGTGGAGCAGGTCTTTTCTAAAGAAAACCAAGGGCTCACGAGAGAAATTCTTGAAATGCGATTGCATGCGACAAAAAAGGTTTTCAAAATTAAAGATTTTCAAGACAGTTGAGCTTTATTTCTCCTAGAATACGTTTGAAAAAGTACTTTCATAATAGTTTAATTTCTTGACAAAAGTATATAAGTTTAAATATAACTATGTAATCCCAAAAAATGCGCTGTTGATCAGAAAAGATGGATTGCGATTACAGAACATTGTCTTTTATTTATTAGTAGAGCGTATCATGGAAAAATTTTCGCACATTAAAATTACTGTCAGAATAAGAATTTTTCATGCTATCGATTGACTACAAGAACATCGGGAAGACAAGGGAAATTATTCGAAACAGTTGGAAATACATTCTTTTTCGCAAGGATGTGTCTTTTCCTTTAAAAAAGGCAAGATTTTGGAGAGCATTATTGTTAAGCTTGATAAAACTATTCATGCAGGAGTCTCGTAGGTGATATTTTAGGGTTTTTTTGATGACTGATCAGAAAGCACGCCCAATCATCGTAACCGTTCAAACGGTGCGCCCAGCTGAGGGTCATAATGACCCTCATGGTTCGTGGAGGGGTACGATGGTTTTTATAAGACTTTGAAGATAACGCTTTTGGATGCGAAAAACACCATTTGCTGAAGCTTTGCTTTGCTGACTTAATGAGCAGACCTAATTGAATTATTGCCTAATTTTGGTACCGTTCAATTGCGCATTTTCTCGCGAACATTTTCATATACAACTTGCTTGTACTTGCTTTGAGATGGAGCTGTCGTGGGAACAAATTTGTTTGCTACTCATGCGCAAATGGTGCGTAGGGGAAAATGTTAGCGAACAGACGCGCAGAATTATATGTCTTCCTGTAGACGGCGCGTTAGCAATTATCCTCCAGACTGTTTTCACCAGCTTTGAGCTTTGCAAACCACTTCCTAGGCGTCCTTTCTGTAACGGTGTCATCTCCTGAGCTCATCAGTGATGCATACTTTGCAGTTTGCTTCTTGATAACGTTCGAACTCATGTTGCAAAACCGATCGAAAACGTCACGAAAGAGCTGTCAGATGTTTTAGGATATTTTACCTTTCCCTTCTTACTCTCCCGACGTTGCACCATCAAATTGCCATTTGTAGTTGCCAAATCCAAGTTATAAGTTAGCAAATTTTCAAAAAATTTTGCCAAGTTTGAGCAATTTTACTCACCAAATCTTTTTGTCGACAGCATTCCGATACAGCCCAAATCTGGGAAATGTCATTGTAATCATTGGATATTGTTTCAAATAAAAGTTTAGTACGATTTACTTTTGTATTCAATTGAATATTCAAGCCGTAAAAATACGCGAAGTCGTATATATACACTTAATATTCAGGTCATGACAAAATTCAAAACAAAGCGCCGCATCAGCATGACAGTCAAAATCCCATTCTCTGATTATCCTTACATTTATTTTC